>RJWM01002592.1:0-126312 GCA_004363535.1 Dasyprocta punctata | reverse complement strand
TTTTAAGGATAGTTTTGCAGGGTACATCAATCTGGGTTGAAAGTTGTTTTCTTTCAGGATTTGAAATACTTCACTCCAAGCTCTTCTTAACTTAAAGGTTTGTGTTGAGAAGTCTGCCATGATTCTGATAGGCTTTCCTTCATAGGTGATCTGTTTCTTTTCTCTGACAGCTTTTAGTATTTTGTTCTTGTGCTGTATTCCTGATACCCTTATTATTATATGTCTGGGTGAGGATTTATTTTGGTTATGGTTAATTGGGGTTCTGTATGCCTCAGTTACCTGTATTTCAGATTCTCTTCCCATGTTTGGAAAGTTTTCTGCTATTATTTCTGTGAATAGGCTTTGCAGGTCATTAGTATTAACCCCTGCTTTTTCATTTATGCCTATTAATCATATGTTATTTCTCTTGACATCATCTTGCAGCTGTTGAATTGTTATTTCTTGGGTCCTTACTATTTTTAAGAGATCTTTTCTTTCATGACCATGAGCTCCCATGTTGTCTTCAAGTTCTGAGATTCTATCTTCAGCTTCATTCCAGCAGTTTTTCAAACTTTCCATGGAATTTTTCATTTCCTCCATTTCCCTTTACATCTGTTTCACTCTGTTTGTGTCTTATATTGTTCATTCAAAGTTTTGATAATTTTCTTAAGTTCTTCTATTTTTTTATCTTGCTCTTCTTTAGATACACACATTTCTTGAATAATGATTGTCATTTCATTTTTAGCTGAGAGATTATTTCTGATTTGAGTTTCTCTATAGCTTCATTGAGCTGTTTCTTTACTGCATTTGCTATCATTTCAGAAAGTTCAGTTGTGTGACTCCCAGTGTCTTCCATTTCAGTGTCTCTTGGGTTTGTTCTCAGTGGGCTAGGGGACTGAGATTGCCTTTTATTCTTTCATTTTGTCATTTTCTTCTGGGACCTGTGTGGCTCTGTGTTCTGCGAGGCTGACTGGGTGTTCCCCTGGTCAGTTGCGCTGAGTCGTGGGACCAGATAGAGCTGGATCCTGTGCACAACTAGTGAGGGCACACTCCCAGAATGTGCTGGTGGAGCCTCCACCTTACTGGGTGGTGGCCGAGACTCCCGGACCCAGGCAGCTAGGTGGAGTGTACCCCAGAGTGTGGCGCCACCCAGACCCTGAGTCTGGCTGCAAAGAGTTCAGAGCCTCTGGAGTGCCAGGCAAGCCTGGGTGAGTCCCAGGCCTGCAGTACCAGGGCCTTCCTCCTGGCTGGGCGGGCCCGCAACCTCTAGGACCCTCCACACCGGCCGCTCCACTGAACAATGGAGCTTGTGCCCTGCGCTGTGATGGACAGAGCCTAAGCCCTCCAAGGCCCTGCAGCTATACTGGCCAGTCCCTGCTGAGCAGCTCTGGGGACCTGGGCTGGGCTGGGCTCAGTACCTGTGTGTCCTGCAAGGCTGGTCAGTTGTTCCCCTGGTGGGTTGCTCTGAGTTGTGGGACCGGGTAGAGCAGGATCCTGTGCCTACAACATGTAATTATGTTAATTAACTGAAGGGATATTTTGAGGTTGGAAATAATTATTTTGATATTGGAAATAATTCTGCATCTTACATATTTAGATTGATTTTAACATAATTATGAATAAGCAGATTTAGAGATCACCATAGATATTTGCCAATCTGAATTCAAGTGAATAGATTCAGATATCTTTAAAATTTAGTTTGATGCAATAGGAAGAGAGCTGGGTTAAGAGGCAAAAGACAGGGGAACTGCAAACAGTGCCAGGCTGCAGGCTTTGCCAGCACTTGCAGCCCTTAGAATTTGTGATCACTTTAAACTATCCCTACAAACCTCTAGCTTCAAATTTCTTACCTATTTATTTTTCTTGACAGTACATCTGATAGGCAACTGACTGAAATGGTTATAGATAAAGAAAAAAAATTCAAGCTAGAAAAATCGTAGCTGAATATACAAAAATTTATAGCTGAGATTTATGGTGGATTCCCATGCTTTATAAAGATCTAAAGTTATGCAATTATTTTTAAAAATATGTTCTGCTTTTAAAAAGGAGTTAAAATGGTTATTGACAAGAAAATATTTGTCTTGAATTAGATGAACTGGAGAGATTCTGACCCTCAGTACTGCTAACATTGAATGTATGACATTTTTAATATGCAGAAGGTTGCTCAGTGAAGATAAAGGCACATTAAAATAATGCTATATGAAGGCAGGAGAAATAAATTAAAAATTAAAACATAAAATTGGTCAAGCCATAAAAACATAATTTAAAAAGTCCTCTGAGGCATTCTTTCATGATTAACACAAAAATTGTAACATTTTTTAATTTAAAAAGGAGATAATACATTATAAAATAAAATATAGGTGTCTCCATATCATATTTCATATAGCTCTTTTTGAAGATTAACAAAATGTCTAGTTTCCACAATATTATCATGAAAAATATTGTACAGTATCTTGATTGTATGTTCGAAGTATTGAATATAAATGATATTCGTCATCATTAATATATCAGGCTGATTCAGAAAAGAAAATATAGAAGACATTAGTTACAAAGATATTATTTTGGGGAATATAATTAAATTCTAAATATCTTGATATGTCAAATAAAAAGATTATTTTATTTGCATTATGCAGCAAGCTGAGTGTATATAGTTGACATCTTTACGTTTTAAGCAGAAAACCACCAATTTTAAGAAATTTTAAAACCTTAAGAGTCAGTTTTGCAGTCATCCTTTTGGACTGCTTAATCACAGTGCAGTTGCAGTAAGTTTTCAATAACAATGCAATAAAGTTTTTTTAGCCTTATTGTCCTTGTGTTAGTTCTCATCAAAAACAATTGCCAGATTCATTATTACTTTAGCAACAGTTCTAAAGAATAGTTGTCTGGGTTGACCTGAATATGGCCCCTATGGGTTAAATGGTGTTACCTGTATTTCTATTTGGCAAGATTATCTGAAATATTAATATGCTAGTATACATCACTTATTTTGAAGGGGGTCATATGGATTTATATCGTATCTATCGGAATATCTTATTGAACTATTGTTTTGCTAAAACTGCTTTCCAAATGTGGTTCTATATGATTGATCCTTGTGAATCATTCAATTTCCCCTTCATTCACATCTCAGTACTTCTCAATACTTCACCTACTATAATAAACACCGAATAGTGTCTTCTTTGTTGAGCAGACACATACTTTCTCTGAACGCACATCAACCTCTTCCAAGGAGGCACAACATGGTACACATATTTTTAAAAACAAAACTATTTAGTGTGGTACTGGGCATTGAACTCCGGGCCTCACACAGACCACACAAGTGGTCTATGATGGAGCCACACTACTAGCTTGCTTGTTTACTTATTTATTTTTGAGTCAGGGTCTTGCTAAGTTGTCCAGGCCAGCCTTGAGCTTGTGGTCCTCTGCCTCAACCTCTTGAGTAGGGGAATTACAGTTGTGTGTTGTGGTTTCCTTTTTATATTCTGTGTACATGAGTTGCTCACTTGTGAGCCCAAGGTTTTGACCTGCCTAGTACAGAGAGATTACTAAGTCTGTCTTAGAAGAAATGAGAGAAAAGATCAGGAAGGAAACAAGGGAGAGGAGACACTGTCAGTATTTAGTCTTTGATAACCAAACAGAATCTATGAGTTGAGTCAATAATCATAAAGTTCAGGATTGACAGGAAAAGTGTATTTCTAAAACCTGTTCATTGTAATTTAGTATACTAAGAACCAAATCTGATCTGATAGATTATATACCAGGAGTAGAAAGAAATCAAGATGTGATGTAAGGAAAACATGACACCATTCCACAAGGATGGTGTGAAGAGGAAGATACAGAGGTAAGGGAAGTGAAGAAGGGTATCTGGATCTCCCCTCTCTATTTTATACTCCTAATGAGCAAAAGTGTTAGACTGGTTGAGAGTAAAGTTGAGATAATCTTTATTCTGTTTGAGTTTGGGGGAAGACACTGTTTCAAAGTGTGCCTGAAACAAGCTGGTACTTTCAAATGTTGCAGGCAGTGAGGCAACCTGAAGTCCCTAACAGACCTGAGCTAACCGAGCTGCTCTGGGGAGATCCCAAAAGTTTCACTGTGGACCTTAAGAAAGGAAAAGAAGGCAGCTGCATGTGATACCTGAGAACTTTCCAGTAGAAACTGTCCTGACAGGATGAGCATACCAGGTAGAGACCAAGTATTGAGTTAGCAAGACTTCAGGAGGACATGTCAAGGCAGGAGACGCAAAACCACAGTTCATAGCAGCACTCTGCAGGCTACGTCCAAACCTGGCTATGATTCAAGGGTCTCAGCCAATGTCTCCAGGTGAACAGCACAGTATCAAAACCGAGTGTCCCAAGGACCCTCCTGTACCCAGTCATGCTCGAGGAGAGGCTCCTGAGCCAATCCACAAGGAGACACACTTTGCCTATGCTTTTTGCAATGGAAGAAAGTTGTTTAAATTAGAATATATCAAGATAATTTAATCAACAAGTATGCATCCTCCCACCTGACAGGGCGATAGTTCAAAAAGACTCAGTAAGTCCTTGAAAATTAAACTATTTTTTTTTTACACAACAAACCATGTGCAACTTTTGATGCCCCCATCTTTCTAAGGCATATGTTTTCTATATTACACTTCATATTTCATCTTGCATTATTGTCTATATTTTTTGGTCACATTTCTTATATTTCTCCTACTCCATAATGCTGCAGCTTCATAAGGACAAGGATACATTATATTTCTCATTATTAGCACAGTACTAACACATGTCATTAGAGCGGAGAAATCAGCTATAATGCTTTTCATAATTCTTACCAATCCTTCAATATTTGATTATGTTTGGATTATATAATATATAACAAAACAAACTTAGTATAATTAAAAATTTGAGATTGAGTAAGTATAGTATCTCTCAGCTAACAGTACCACATAAGAATTTTCTTACAATACATCACTCATATAATCATGTAGTCCTTTTTACCCAGCAGTGGAAATCAAATATGACTACTATATATTAAACATTACCTAGACTTGGATGCTTTAGAAATAAAAATAAAAATGCTGTAGAAAATTTCACTGGCAGAAATACAAGTATACCTGATTGAAAACTAGATGATGTTTGTAAGTAGAAGAATATAAATCATGAAATTTAAGCTAAAAAATAAACTTTATTGCACATACAGTATTTTCAAGTTCTCTTTATAGTAAAAATAAAACCAGCCATCTTTCAGATTTGACCTTTCTGCATGGATTACCTGAATAAGTGAAAAGAATTCAAAAATAATAAAGGAAGATCTCATACCCAAACAGGGTTACAGATTGGAACCAAGGTATCTCTGTATTACTGCTGACCGAGTTAAGGGGATAGAATTAAACATACCACATTGGGTCACTCCTGTTTTGTTCCTGTCATAGAAGTGGTATAAATAAGTAGCCGCTGGCCTTTTCAAACCTGTACCACCATATTTCATTTATGGCATCCAATAAGGTCAAGGGTAAAGAATAAAAATCTCCCAGTACAGGCTAACTTTGTCAATTTGAAATGTAGCTCACCATCAGCCCATTGTTAACAAACGTGTTCAAATAATGTCATGGTTCATATGTGCGTGGGTCTCTGATAGGCTTCAAAGTCTGGGGGAAGCCTATGCAAGCTTGAAATCTAACCTGTTTCACCCTTCCATCCTTTTGTCTCCTGTTTTCTGATCTTTTTAATCCAGTATCTTTAATAGAAAAATTCTGTCACAAGACTGAAAACAGCATGGGGTCAAAATCCCATTACAGGTTATTTAAAGCAACATCTGTAGTCTTTTGAATGTGTGAAGAGCAACTCAGAGGCCCTCTGGGGGCTCTTCTTCAAACATGTTCTATGAAACACACATAAACACAAGGAAAACATATTTTAAGGTCAGATAATCAAAAGCGAAAGAACTGCTCCCCTCCAAAAAAACCCCCAGACAGATTAAATATTTAAAGTCTTTTCAAACAAAAAACTACATGTATCTCAGATAAATTAATTAATGTAAAAGCAGGACTTTTTGGATGAAGCATATAAAGGAGTATATATACAGATACATACAGAATATAATAGAACCCAATTCCATGCCTTTAAGGAAAAACTACTCCAGAGCCAATCATCTAAACAATGAACAATGGGAGACAAGAAGATACTTTCAACAAGGGGGACTTAACTGCCTCCATTCCACACAAAAGACAGTACTGTGGAGCATTTTCTGTCAGCTCAAAGAAGTGAAACAGTCAACAACCACAGGAAAAATAAATAAATAAATACAACGAAATTTTATGTGTAAACCAAAGAACTCGGGGTTTTTTTTCTGCCATTTGTTTCTCTTCTGAATTACTGCTTGGTCATTCGTTTAAATGATGAACTTTGGTGTTAACAATGTACCCAGAAAAGTAATAACTGGTTACAATACAAAAAATAATACATCCATGTCACTGTAACTAGAAAAGCGGAAGTAGTCATTTTGTTAACTTACTAAACACGCTATTTTGAGTTAGGACTCAGTAAGAACAGAGTGCTCAGTGTCCCTGACCATCTAACACTGTATAGACCAAGTCATTGAATTTGGAATGAGGGAATCAGAAGATTGAAGTGGATTTTTGTTAATGACACAGCCAACATGCTAGAGTAAATCTACATATGTGAATAACAAAATCTTAAGAAAAATGTCTCTATTTGGAGATTTACAGTTTTTACAAAAATCTGAATGGAAAAAGATCTACAAACTTCCAATAAAATCAGAAAGATGTTTTAAAAAAAGAAAAAGAAAGAAAGAAAAGAAAATCCCTACAAAAATTTATGAAAAGCAAGTTTCCATCAACACTTAATCAGCCTCTGGGCCCATTTCCCAAATTAGGAATAAAGTCTGCTACAATTCCAAAGTAAGATCTCAGAAAAACAACAAGAAGAGTACTAATAAGATTTAAACACATCAGCATTTTCAATGTAAACCATTTCCAAAGTCCCCTAGTGCTTTCTGGTTTGCATTTGGGTTCTCACAGGCAATTCTCACACAGCATTGCAGAACCACCACGTCCCACATCCCACAACAAAATGAACACTTACCAGACAAACCGACCTCCCTGAAGCAATGAAAACACCACTTACCTAGAAAAAGAAGAAAGCGATGCAGAGATTAAGATGCTATCATTTCAAGGCAATTGTAGCTGTTTTTAGATTTTTCAAGCCCCTGTACTGCCAATGTTTCCTCAGTGAACAGCCTTATGTTTTTAGTAGAAAACCAAGTTTTAATTTATATATTCATGAAGGGAGTTTGGTAAGGAATGAGAAAATCTTATTGTTGCAAAAAACCTTGTGAGTTATTTCACTCTCAATCACTATGACACATAACCAGAGGCAGCCAAATGGGAGGGAGTGTTAACAGGAATCTGAGAGGAATTAAAGCACAATTCAGTTGTTTCTAGATAGAGAAAAAGGTGGTCAGACAATCTAGCATCATGTGTATTTTGCAATGAATTTTCATCAAGCTATCAAAGAGTATACTTCCCTAAGCCAGAACTTGATCTAAAAATATTTTCAATTATCAAGTTATTTAAACTGTAAACATTTATAATTTATATGAACCTCCTAATTTCAGTTGCTAATCAGTTACATAATGAAAAACCTTGGTTTTATTACATCAACTACTTACCATGAAACAGAAGGAAAGAAACTACAGAAACTATGCACTAGAAATTAATTGACAAATTTGTTTGCAGTTATAGTCTCTAGTACATAAAGAAATAATTCAGGTGTAGTAATCTTATTTTTTAAAACACCAAATATTTTTCCAAAAGCTCAAATCTTAGAAGATCAAAAAGGAATTTATAAAAAAAATGGAATATGAAACATAGTTTAGGGAAACATAGATATAGTCTGTGCCTGCGTGTTCCTCCAAAGCCTTATGTGGTTATAGGGCTTTGTCAGAGGTGGCTGAATCTGGAGTGTATGATACTGGGATTAAGGGTGTATGATTAGTAAATCAGTCCATTGATAGTTTGGCATAGTTCTGGCTGGGATTAAGGGTGTGAGTGCTACATCTGCCCTAGGTTAGGTAGCCTGCATACAAGATAAGGGACAGAAAGAGTCTTGTCTCTCTCCCTGCTGCTTTTGTTATCATGTGGGAGCATAAACTGTTCTCTGTCAAGCCACCCTGCCTTGGAGCCAGCCCATCAGAGACTGAAACCTCTACAAACTGTGAGTCAAATAAACCTGTCCTACTTTAATTTTGGGTGTTGGATATTTTGTCTCAGTGATAAGACAGAAGTAACTAAGACTTGAAGAAAAATGAGAAAATAGTTGAGAGGTAAAAGCTACCTTTTCATCTTCACGAAAATATTTTTAGCTGCCCCATTCATTTATTTATGCAGGACATATTTATTGAATATTTTCTGTGTATAAAGTGCCATCATATTGTATGGAAAACACATATGTACAGAAATAACCCTGAGGTCTCCAAGGAGCTCACTGTCTAAGAGAAAAGGTACACTACCACCTAACAATACCGAAGGGAACAGTAGTCACAAAAGAGGTACAAACAAACTGGTGTAGAGGGTGTGCTGGTTTGAATTAGGGTGGCCAGAGGTTCCGTGGAGAAACGTTAGAGCATCTTCAAGGGTGGGGAATATTTTGGAGAGTGAG
Source organism: Dasyprocta punctata (assembly GCA_004363535.1). Lineage (NCBI taxonomy): Eukaryota > Metazoa > Chordata > Mammalia > Rodentia > Dasyproctidae > Dasyprocta > Dasyprocta punctata. The sequence goes on along the minus strand of RJWM01002592.1, from coordinate 117,676 downwards.
AGCTGTGTGGTTATTCCCTAGTCACGCATGATATGAGCGTGGGCAAAGTAAGATCCACTAAAGAATCTACAGACAGGGCCAAATGGTAACTGATTTTAGGACAACAGTGTTTTTTATAAGAAAGTAGTGGGAAAGAAAATGCAAAAGGAGCTGAGAACCATGGTTTAGTGGTCCTTACCTCTTCCTGTCCATGTAGATAAGACATATATAAGTAAAATGTAAAGCAGTGTGTGGTAAAGGATATACTACATGATTCCTGAGAAGACAAGGATCAGGTATGGCTGTGAGTATCTTGGACAAAATCCTTTAAGATGGACAGAGTTTTGGTAAGAAGACCCTTGAAGAGGAAAAGGGGATCACAGTGATGAAATAAGAATAAAGAACAAAGAGGCAGGAAAGTTCAGGAAAGATGCTAGAAATGGAGAATAGTCAGACTTGATTAGACTGGGATGTATGAGTTGGGGCATTGGATAGTAAAAGAAACTGGAACTAAATCTCAGAGGGGCTCCAAAGGTCTGTTAAGAAGTTTGGATAGAATTAGTAGGCAATGATGGAGAAGGTTGTTAAACAGATCTCAGTTCAGACATTTAAGCCTCACACAGGGAAAACTCCATGTGAAAACAGAGGCAGAGATTGGAGTGATGGCTGTCCAAGCTGAAGATGTCAACAATGGCTGGCTGCTGCCAAAGCTGAAAAAAGGCAGGAGTCAGAGCATTCATAAGGAACCAACCTTGCCAACACCTCAAATTTGTACTTTCAGTCTCCAGAATTGTGAGACAGTCGATTTCATCTATCTAAGCAAGCTTGTTCCAGATACTGTTAACAGTAACTCTAGGAAATGAACAAAGATTTACGAAAAGGAAAGAAAAATTTTTCTAGCAGTCATTGCTAGGATAGACAGTAGTCCCTAGAATGGAAATTCATATAGGTTTGGATCCTCTGAGAATCAGATGTTAAGACAGGATTAAACTAAAAGGATTTCCTAAGGAGAGATACCTGGTGAAAGGGTATAGTGAGGAAACAGAAACAGGGAGGAAGAGAAAAAAGAAAGGTTGGGCAGAAACAGCTTAAACTGCAGTCCAAGCAAGATTGGCACAGCCACTGGTAAATCCGTCAGCTTTTTCTCTGAAGTGTGTCCTTGGTATCATCTGCCCCATACTTAGTCAATAAGCAGCCAAACCCTGGCTTAAACCATGACCACAGTGGGCAGCTCCAGAACCCTCTGCCAATCAGGTCAGCCAGGCACGCTGCAACGGCCTCCAAGCAGGCATAAAACCAGGAAAAAGAGATGAAAAGATTAGGATCAGAGCCCGTGTGATCAGGCAGATAGATGCTTTGAGAACAGGTCCATTTGGGTAGAATTTTAAGACCAACTATAAATTCAGGTCTGGGGTGCAAGTGAGAGGTCAGGGATAAGGATTTCTGAGTCCTCTGACACAAAGCCTCTTGTGACACCTACAAATATGAAATATGTGGGAAGATAAAGAAAGAAGCAGAAAGAAGCTCTGAACTAAAGAAGTTTGCAGAGCAGAGTACAAGAGGCTGGAGGTTTCAGTTTCCTGGGGGCCCAGGCAGGAGGTTTGCTGGGAGCAGAGGAGTGGTGTGGAGTGGGGGTGTGGTTTTCCGAATCAAGCATACAGTGTAATGAAAGAGAATGACAGTGGGCTTGTCCATTAGGGTGGACTTTGCAGAAAGTGACTGGGTGGAAATACGATCTCAAAGGAAAAAATAGGAGTCCTGTGAGGTCAGGGTGTGAACCAGCAAATGCTGACAATATATTTTTACTTTACTGATAAGGACCAAGGAAAAGACAGCAGTTAAGGGGGAAGAAACCCAACCAGTCTTACATGGAAAAATATTTGGCATTCCTGATGGAATCTGAAAAGTTACTAACAGATAAAATGATGTACAGCTCCTCAGTGTTTCTTGTCTCCTGAACTATGTACAAAACATTAAAATTATCTGTTCTGCAGTTCTCATGCAATAGAAAGAAGCTCCAGGAATAATACAAACATCATATATATGTTTTAAATTGTGCTCTTTCCAATTAAAATATTTTTCACCAGCCAAGAAGAGTCATGTCCATCTGATCACAATCAGAAAAAAAAAAAAGAATCAGAAAAATAAATTCATTGTTTCTTCATTCTTTAGTCTAATTGGGGCCTCTCTTAACAAGACCCTACATGCCATGGTTACGCGTCTATAGTTACAGCTGCAAATTTTCCACAGGGAGCTCTTAGCTAACAACCAACAGATCAATACCTGTGCTTTGTAGGTACAGTGTGTTCCCACAGTCACCGTGCTGACTTCTTTGGTTGCTCACAGCTGGAGTGCCTTCCCCACAATCCCAACCCTCTCCTCCACTCTTCAGTGACGGCAAAAAGGTTAAAAAGGTAAACAAAGCACTTAGTCACACAGATGTCCTGATGCCTAAGACAATCATGTCAAATAAGACATTTCATGATATCTTATTTATATTTGCTTTTACTATGCATCTTTCTCAGGAATCTGAGAGAGCTAAACTGAATCCCAGGAAATATTAATTCTCTCCAAGTCAGAGAACTTGTGAACGCCAGAGCTAGAGATTTCTTCCTGGTTCTTGTTTCCTTGTGTTCCCCCTGTACTACCTCACACAATTCAATACTATCTATAGGCAAAAGTGCTCATTTAATAAAATTACACATACATTCACTCATTCACTCATTCACTCAATCAATCAATCAATTTAGGTCTGAAACATGCTAAATTGAATGTCTTTGTTTTGTCACTGCATTTTTGAAATGATTTGCCTTATTTTTGTAGGTTTTTACATTTGAATACTGTTCTCATTAAGTAGCTTCATAATACCAAGTGAAATACTGTGACTGAAGAACAATTATTGAGAGGGTAAAACCTCACACACAGGTTGTTTTGGGATATTTTCATGATGTGGTATTCTTACCATTTTTGCTCAGTTGTATTAATTTGGCATGAAGAGACCAGACACATTACAACCAAAATAACTAAACTCTGTTTCAGTATGTTATTAAAGTTCTTGTATTATAAACTGAATTCAAAGCTGACAAAAGCTGTGATATTAAACAACTACTTATTATTACAAACCCAGGCATGTTTGGAATTCCAGCATCAGTGAGAGATCCAGCTACACAGAGCCAAGCTCTCCATAGGGGGAACCTGCCAAAGCCCCTTTAACCACATGCCTGTAGGATTTTGTGCACTTAATTAAATGTACATACAGAGTAAACAGCAGATTCGCTGTGTACTCATATACATATCACTAATCACCAGATGCCATTGCAATAGACAGCTGAATTCCCTGATGGTGACTACCAATTAAACAAAATACAGTGAACAGGGGTAAGTATTGCTTCTCATACTGTGTATTCAATTTAAACAATACAGATAAAATATAATGAAGAAAATAGCTTATACAATAGTAAGTGGGAGATAAGTCTTTAAGATGTTTCAGCCACCAAAAATATAAGAAATAGCTTGAAGAGGTTGACTGAGCATCTGTTTTCAAAGCCCTCAAAACATTATTTTGGTGTGATTTTATTAATCATATATTTTCTAAGCCATAATGTTGCCTTTGACCACAAGATGATGCAGCAGACCCAAAATTTGTGGTAAAACAGAATGTATGGTATTTGCTGAGTCTACATAAATATCTCCTGGTAGATTTTTCAGTTCTTAGAAACTTCTCAAGGTCGAAGTTCATCCCAAGAAGGACATTGGATTGTGCACAAGCAGATCCGCTGCAGCCCATTTTGCTTTCACAACCAGACTAAATGGGGACAGAGAGCAGGGCAATTGTGGAGAACAGGCTTTAAAGTGGCTTCAGCTGCTGCTATTCTTACCCTTAAGGGTAATTTCTTTCTAATCATAGAATACGGCAAAGGCGATAGCACTGCCTTAATTATACTAGGTTGTATAAGACTCTTTCTATGTACACACATGTGTGTACACATGTCTACTGCTGGCTTTGAAGAGGTAAGTTGTTATTTCTACACGGAAACGAATTCTGCCAGCCACCTGGGAGAGCCCTCTCTTGTCACTGGCATCTCTCAATGATATTTTCCTCCCACAAACATGCAGACTGCTCCTGTCTGTGCTCCATCCAGAGAACCTTTTGTAGTTCTGAAATTGTGCTATGCTACTCTGCCTCTGGCCTCTGCACCTGCTGTTCTCTTCACCCAAAACATCTACCTTCTGCCCAGCTTGTCTCGAGTCTCTGCCGCATCTTTTGCCTGCCTGCCTGATCATCTGGGCTGATGGTATTTCATATGGGAACTCTTTCATGTGCCTGTGTGATAAAGATACCTTCTAGATGATCCTATGATATCATATTTTATAGAAATATGTCTGGAATCCACATGTTTCTGGTAATAACAGATATAATCCCATTTTAAACAAGGCAGGACTAAAAGAAATACTGAAAAATGTCCTGGGGTGTCTTGTAGAACCTGAGGCAAGTTTTAAAAACCATGCACCCGGAAAGGAGTGAACCAGGGCCATGACTGAGAAGCCATGAGAAAAAGAGGCTAGCAGTTCTTTGTCCTTTTTTGTTCCTCTCTTTGGGAGCTTGCAGTCTCTTGCTACTATGTCTCTCATTACATCTCTTCTCGCTGTGAAAGCCAGATATCTTTGTTAGGCCTCCATGCCAGACGTGAGTAATATATTGGTCTGTACCTTAGACTTGCCACCAGGATCCTAGCATGTATCTCCTAAACCCTTTGGAATCTCTTGGATGATGGGTGTGACTTTTGCTCTAATGAGGCCACTCTCTGTAGGCCCCTCCATAGGAACAAGTTGGAGGTTGTGGCCAGAAACACCAAGGCATAATTAAAGGTTGTAACTTTCAGTCTGCCTTCTCTCCCACCCTCCAGGGAGAAAAGCACTGAAGATTTAGTCCATCACCAATAGCCAACAATTTAATCAATTACGCCTATATAATGAAAGCTCCACGAACAACCCTAAACAGTAATATTCAGAGATCTAGAGTCAGTGAACACATTAGGGTGACAGGAAAAATTATCCTCAACAAAGTTCTGGAAGCTCCTTGGGCTTTGCCTCACACCTTGCCTTTCCATCTCTTCCATGCTACTCTTCAGAGCTTGTATCCTTCACAACAAGCTGGCAAGTTAACTAGTTCTGTGAGTTCTGTGAGTCATCCAGCAAAGTATCAGAACTGAGGAGGGGACTGTGGGAAGCCTTGACTTTGCAATCAAGTCAGAGAAAGGCATGGTTATTTTGGGCACCCAGTTCTTGTGACTGATGTCCACAACACAAACGGCATTGTAGACTGAGGCCTTAACCTATGGGCTTAGTATCAGAATTAAATTGATTATTGGACAACTAATTGGTGTACATTGAGTTGGGCAATTCATTGCTATGAGGAAAACCCCACAAATTAGGTGTCTGGAGTACTGAGCGTAAAAATAGTTTCCACCAAGTCAACTACTTCTCCCCCAGGTCCTATTAATTTAGTTCACGCAACCCACTCCAACACACTAGTATTTTATTTCTCCACCCCAATCCTAAAAGAGAAGAAAAAGATTCTGATTTGCCAGTTGGAATTTAGTGCCCATTAGGTGCCCTGTGATTATCACTGTAACTAAGAAACATAAAGTCCCTGTTTCAGCATGGCTGTCAAGGCCCACTGGTGAGTAGGGGGCTATTCTAAGAAACAGGAAGGTAGAGTGTAAGCTTAGCACAGAGCAGTACAGCTGTCTACCTGTTAATCAATCTTCATAGCTAGTCTATAAAGCCCATGAGTGTAGATTTTGTAGCTTTTAGTTCACTGACTATTATTTGATAAAACAGCATGAAAGAGATACTCAATAAATATCAGTGGAATAAATGAAAAGTTTTATCTTTTTCATTTGACCAATGCACTTTTACTACTGTCAGTAAGAATAGTTTTTTTTTTTTTGATTTTTTGATGAAAGTACTAAGAAAGAGTTTCTCTTACAATGTTTTCAAAAGAACTCACCGGAGAACTGAGAGATTAAAGCTTTGCTTAGATTAGTCATGAGCAGAACTGATTCACTCCTCCCCATCATATACTCCCTAATATAGATTAATCTCTCACTATAAGCTAGTATTTCCTAGATGTGGAGCACAAAGCATAGGTTCATTGACGACTCAATCACCTCATGAATTACAAAGAATTTTCACTTCCCTTGAAGCTCTACTATTATTCATAAATGACACAACTTAACCAGCCATGAATTTTCCCGCTGAAAAATTTCCAACTGTTAAAAGTGTCTCAGAGAGCTTGAAGTACTGTACTAGTCCCCAGGAGGGCTGTGTATGTTTGGGGACACATACATACATTTTAAGTCTTGGTTTTTAAACTAAGGATCTAAGAAAAGTCCTAGGCAATTCTCAATTTAAGAACAAAAGATCTATGATAATAACTTTCTTAAATCCATGATGTGAATTAAAATTCTCCTGTAGACATTTAATTCAAAAAATCTTTCACTGAGGACCGTTTAGCCCTCTGGTTGTAATAATGTCACTTGATGCTTTCCCGGGGCAATTCCTAAGGGCCCTACTGACTTCATTTTGAATCATTCCAGTGAGGTAGAATTCTTTTCTCCAGTGAGTTCAGTTGTATTACTGCAAAAATAATGATCAACTAACTCTTCTGTTCCCAAGTCTAAGGAAACAACATCTCCCTAAATCTTTTTTCTAACATGTGAAGCAGACTCTTAGGACAACCTTAACCCAGAACAACCCTACCTGGGGATAATGCATGAAAATTTTTTCATTCTTTCTGGTGATTTGTTGGTTATTTTACTCCAATAAGCCTGACTGAAGAAACCTACAGGAAGCTCTAGTTTAAGGATGGCTAGATTTAGTTACACTGTTACAGACCAGATAAGCTTGTCTTGCCATAGAATCTGAATTTCTTCAGATGTTGATTGTTCATGGACTATACCTGTCAGTCAAGATTTCTCTCCTGGAATGTAGATGATTGGATTTCAAAATAAAAAGAACTTGATGGATTATGCAAAAACTAATTTTTATTACCTGCTATACCTCAACCACTTATTTTTATCTTAGAGAGGTAAATAGCAGAGAGAAGGACTACTGTTGGTTGTTCAGGACCAGCTATTTAGTTGCCAGGGTCATATAACTAGTAGGTTCAATATTTTGGTCTTTATTCATATCCCTGGCAAGGAGAATCCAATTTTTAAAAAATTCCATGTATCTCTCTTTCCACCTTTTCCACACCTAGCACATACTTAAACATGCATAGTTCCTATATACCCACGCTACTCACTCTGAAAATGTCAATACTAGGATTGGTGGCAAGTGTTATAAAGGTGAAATATTTTATGTACTTACCTAAGTGACTAATTTCTTTCAAATTTATTTAGCATAGAACCTTGTAGTGATGAATGAAAGATGAAAACACTTATGAAGTTTTTAAATCCTAAAGATTACAGAGTCCTTTTTATGGCTTAAATATGTACTGTGGCCCAAAGACTTACGTATTTAGGTGTTAACCACAATCATGGGTTAATTTATTGATGAGTTCATGCCTGAATAGTCTATTAGGAGGTGGGACTTAGTTGGAGGAAGTAGTAACTAGAAGCATGACTTTGAAAGATGTCTCTTCTGTCTGCTTCTGGGTTGCCATGAGATGAGCAGCTTTCTTTCATCAGACTCTTCCACTATGGTGTTTTGGTCTTGTCATAGATATAAAAGCAATGGATCCAGCCAACCATAGACTGACACTTTCAAAAACATAAGTCAAAATAACTTTATTTTCCTTATATTGCATATGTCAAGTATTTTGTCCCAGAAACAGAAAGGTGACAAATATATACCTCCTACTGGTTATGATGATTCTAAAGGAAAAACATCTTGTCTTCTTCATTTTAACATTTGTCATGGAGGTTATGGCCCAGCCCAGGGAGGTGAAGGGATGCAGAAGAGTCAGACAACTACCTATAAACCCCAGCACTCTGTGAGGATGAGGCAGGAGGATCATGAGTGCCAGCTCAGTTTGAGCAATTTAGTGACTTAGTGAGACCCTGTCTCAAACTTAAAACAAAAAATTAAAAAACCCCAGGATTTAGTTCAGTACAAATGTCCTGGGCTTAATGTCTCATATGCAAGAAGAAGAAGGACAAGAAGAAGAAGAAAGAGAAGGAGGAGGGGGAGGGGATGGGAGGGTGAGAGGGAAAGGGGAGGAGAAGAAGAACAAGAAGGAGAAGCAGGAGAAGAAGGAGAAAGAGAAGCAGGAGAAGCAGGGGAATTCTCCTGCCTCATTCACGCAGAGTGCTGGGTTTTACAAGTAGTCATCTGACTCTTCTTCATCCCTTTGCCTCCCTGGACTGGACCACAACCTCCAAGACAAAGGTTTAAATGAAGAGAACAAGATGACTGTTTTTTAGAATCACCATAACCCCAAGGAGGTATATATTTGTCACCTTTTTGTAACTCGGAGAAAATGCCTGACATATGCAACTTAAAGAAGAAAAGGTTTGTTTTGGCTTATGGCTTGACAGTTTCCAGTGGGATTCAGAACTGAAGGAAGAGCAGGAGGAGGAAGAGAAGAAGGGGAGGAAGAAAAAGAAGGATAAGGGAAAGTAAGGGAACAAGTCACCAGATGGCCCAAGGGCCTTTTAAATCCTGCCCTGCATACCTTCTGCAGTTTCTTTTCTCCTCCTGCATAGAGCAACGGCCAGTATCTGTGACTTCATTCTGTTTTAGACCCTCTCCCTGCTGCAGTAGGGCTGACCCTCTTTATGCCTGATTTGACAAGCACTGCTGGTTAGCAAGTCTATACAGTGGTGTAGGAGGAGAAAGTAGAAAAGGTTACCAAAATCTTTTCAACCCTAAATCTTATAAATTTATTGATTCTCCCTCTCCATCCTTTCTATATTTCCCAATTCTTTGGGGAGACATAAGTCTGGTTCCCAAAATTGCTAATATGATCAGGCTCAGATAATAGTTACTTAGGGTATAACTCTGGCACAGAACCTGGTAAATGTCTTGGCAGTTTTCTTTCCTCTGGTTCACAAAAGACAACAGGATGCACAAGAGTTAGAAATGACCACTGCCAAGGTCATTCACTTGCAAATGTGGATTTTTTAGAACCATACCTTTTGGTTCATAATCTGGTACTCCTTCCACTTTAAGATATATCTTCACAATGGAGGATGGTTTCATGTGTATGAATTTTTTTCCTAAAAAATTTATTCATGATGATGGAAATATGTCAAATATCATTTTCAGTAGACATAACACCAAGAGGCTAATTTATAAGATGCTAACTATGAATTATCTATCCTAAAATATAAACTTAACTATGAAATATGTTGGCTTATGTTATTCCTTCTCTGCTTCGGCCTCACAATTCTAGGAATAGCCATAGTGTCAGAAGTAAAGTTATTAGTCACTGTGAAGACAGTAATCCATGAGGACTGACTTGTGACCTATTTTATCATGTAGCCCATACCATAATTTGGTGTATATTTTATGCTTATTTTACAAAAGAATGGACAATTTGTACCCAGTTTCTCCACAAGTGGATGTATCTAGCTCATACTCTAAAACCTGACTATTTTCACAGAAGTGAAGCTCAAGTTATTTCCACACAGAGATGAAAAATAAAAATGAGAAGAGCCTCTTTTGTCAGTCAATATTCTTATCGGACATAATTAACTTATTAGATAATAACTCCAATATAGTGGTTTCAATCAGGACCTCCCAGTATGTCCAAGAATGGTACTTGGTTTGGGTATATGTACTTTATAGATTTAGTTAAGGATCTTGAGAGGAGACTATCCTGGATTTAGGGTGGGTTATAAATCCAATGACAAGTGCCTATAAGAGAGAGAAAAGGAGATTTCAGATGCATGGACACAGAGATCCAGGAGGACACTGAGGTGGAAACGAAAGTGGAGGTAGGAGAGGCATGCCCATGAGCCCAGGAACACCAAGGACAGCTGGAGACACCAGAAGTAGGGGAAGAGCCAAGAATAGATCTACCCTAAGTCTTTCCAGAAGGAATAAATTTTGCTCACATCTTGGTTTTGGATTTCTAGCCTTCTGAGTTTTGAGAGGACTAACTTTTGTTGTTTTGAGCCACCAGGTCTGTGATAGCCCTTAAAAAACCCAAATAAACTTAGTAAACTGTTTGACAGCTTGGTTGCTGTTGGTTTTCAGCTCTTTCCTTTTACTGCCTATCACTGTGTGTATATATATATATATATATATATATATATTTTTTTTTTTTTTTTGTCTTTTGGTATTAATGATTGAACCCCAGTGGCTACTGAGCTACATCCCCAGCCCTTTTTAGTTTATCTATTTTGAGGCACAGTCTCATTACCTTGCAAAGTTTCTCAGGGTAGCCTTGAATTTGTGATCCTCCTGCCTCTTCCTCCTACGTGAGGCCTGTCAACACCCATGAGGAAAGTTCTTTCATTCATTTTTCAACAAATATTTACAGGGGTCATTTTTTTTAATTTTTAAAAATGAATTCAATGTGCACTGGCCACCACAGCTCCCTTCTATCCGTGGTTGTGGACAAACCCATCTAAAGTCACAAAACTCTAACTGCTCTTAGTGGTTGTGATCCAGGAGTGTGAGTGCAGGCAGGTCCCCCTGAGGGCCTGCTTGGGCTGTGCTCCTCTTTTCTTCCAGCCTGCTGTTGGGTCCTCAAAGGGCAGCTCTTACATATTGAGTACTTTAACCCATGGAAACTTGGCCTATCTTTTTTATTTAATTAAGTTTATTGGTACAATTTAGGTATACATAATGATCACATAAAGTTCATTATAGGGAATTTGTACCTGTGCATGATATATCTTGCTTCTTTGTTTTCCATTTCCCTCCACTTAACCTCCCCTTAAACTCCCCCTCATAAAACTGTTTCTATTTTATTTTTATTTTCTCAATTTTTCTTTTCCCTTTCCTCCTTTCCCCCTTCCCACTTCCTAGTTCTCTTTTCCTTTTGAACAGTTTCTTCCCATTTCACAATATCTATTATACACATATGTTCCTACTTACATTTTCAATTTCTCACACCAGAGATAATACAATATTTAAGCATGTGTGTCCGATTTATTTCACTTATGATTATGGTTTCAAGGTCCACCCACTTAGCTATAAATATCTCAGTTTTATCCTTCTTTGTGGCTCAGTAATACTGCATTATATAAAAAAATCCTCTTTTTTATCCATTCATCAACTGATGTATATTTGGTTTGTTTCCAAGATTTTTGAATTTGAGGGGTCTGAATTTTTTCAGCTCTTTATATGTTCTAGATATTAGTCCTTTGTCTGAGGAACAGCTGGAAAAAATTTTTCCCACTCTGTGCATTGTCTTTTCACTATTTTGGTGATGTCTTTTGCTGTGCAAAAACCTTTTAATAAGATGAGATCCAGTTGTTGATTCTTTACGATAAATTCTGTACAATCAGGGTTTTGTTCATAAAGTCTTTGCCTACATTTACATCTTCAAGAGTTCTATCTATTCTACCTTCCAGCAGATTTAGTGTTTGTGTTTTAATATTTAGATCTTTGACCCATTTTGATTTTAGTTTATTGCAGGGTGATAGACATGGGTCTAGCTTTAGTCTTCAGCCCATAGACAGAACCTGGCCTATTTTATCCGGGTGCTGGAGCCCACAATGATTCAGCCCCTGCAAGAACAACTAGAACAAGAAAAGCTCAGAAAGGAAGCTAAAGCATAGCTGAGCAACATGTCTTATTCATTCATGAAAAACACAGTGCGTCCTTCTACAGAGAACAGGAAAGGAGCACCCTGGGATACCAGCAGAAGGGGTGCTTGGGCTCTCCGGTATCTAAATTTGCCTCTGGTTCCTGTAACTGTCGGGAGTCTGTGTTTTTGTAGTGCCAGTGTGAAAGTGATCCAAGAACATCCTGTTATGTCTGCTGAGGCTCTAGGAAGTGTTCAGGCCCTTAGATGCTCTCTCAAGGACCTTGCTATGATGCAAGGATCTGCCCTTGACTCCCAGGTCAACTTGCTCAGATGGGTGCCCTTGCATGGTGGGTGCCCAAACAAGGGCATCTCTGGGTGAGCCTTGACCACAGTCGTTGACTACTGAAAAGCCATTGACCATTCCACAAATGTCTGTTGGAAAACCCAAGCGCTAAGCACCTATGGACCTTAATAAAGGCACAGTCCCACAGCTAGCTCACTCACTCTCCATCCCCACCACAGCCCCTACACACATTGGTTGAGTTCCTTACTGTCTCCAGTCTCCAGACTTTCCATTGGCTCCTAACTTTTCAGGGACCTGTGGGCAACACATTTTTTTCTGTTTTATGTGTTTTGGTTTCACCTCTTTGTGATGCACCTGACAACCCCTATTTCTCACCCCTTATCCCGAAATTTCCTTCTCTGCTCAGGCGTCTCTTGGGGAGTGGCTGAATTGGCTTACAGCCAGTCTAAAAAGACACTTGAAGAACAATTTAAAAAAATAAAAATCACAACATGCAGTCAAACGTTGCTCAGTACTTTTTGTTTTTGGAACTCGAAAGTGTTACCACACTTGGTATGTTCCAGAAAGATTCTAATGTTTTCAAAGTTGAAGTGTCATATGAAGAGTTGCACTTCTACGTATGTGGAAATTTTCCTTATAGGAATATCTTCTTTCATTGTCTGTGTAGGTAATCATGGATTGTGAAGATGTGCCTGTCTTTTCCATCTCCCCACTTCCCACCGGTATCTGCTATACTTTAAAAATGAGGGTGACTGTGTTCCCAACCAGACCCATAGTAGGTGGGGGCACTGTGTTTCATCACGCAGTATGTTTTATGGGCAAGAAGTAAATCAGAGGCATGTATTAGGAAGTGCCCAGGGGCATACCCATGGCAATGACCTTTAAAGGGCAGTATTAAGTTACGTGACAGCATAACCACCAAGTGAATGATTTTGCTATGAAAGGTCATTTGCAACTAGAACAATATTTCCCAATTCAGGACATAATCTGGTACATTTTGACACATTTCTCTTCCTAGGGACTATATGATTTCTGTAAAATAGATTAGATGAGTTTTTTCTGCTTTGTGATAATCATGTCCAATTTAGCCTCCTGGTAAAACAGTTGTCTGTAAACAGTGCGGGCTCTATTTATTGATTTCAGTGTTGGACATTAAAAGTTTGCATTTGCATTACTCTACGTTATCTTGAGATGTCGCAGAATTTCAGATTGTTCAGAATTATAAGAGACCTTGGACATGTCGTCATCTAATTTAATTAGTCTGCAAAGGTACTAAGCCCGGAAAGAAGGAAGATATTTACCTGCTGATGCACAGCAAGGAAAAGGTAGGAACTCAGCTCACTGTTCCCTGTCCTGCAGCAATTTCTACCCTAAAATCACATTTATGAGTAGCAAGCAAACACTTAATATAGTAGAACAACAGTACCATACACTGAAATTCACGTGAAATTTCCTTAATTTGGTGTCTTTGTTTAATAATCCAGTTATTTCATATCTTTTCCCTACTTGGTTCCCTTCCCAATAGATTATGAGGGTTCTAACTTTGTGCTTCCTTTCTGTGCTATTTTGGCAAAGCTCCTACTTTTGCATTATAATCCAGGCACAAGACGTTATGCTTTTAAGCTCTACACATTGTTCTGGTGTGTTAGAGCATGACCAGGTCTTCTCAAATCTCCTATCTATGGTGATCACTCATGCTTCTCACTGTTATGTTTTGTGAAAGGACTTTCCACACTAGTGGAAAGGAGGAAGTAATCTGTAAGCTGTCCCATGCCTCTGTGCTTAGTCAAAGATCCAATGTTAAGCAGAAAGGCTCACCAGCATCAAGCTTTTTTATACCCTACTTGTCTTTTTCCTCTTTGTAAATGTACAAATTGATGACTTCCATTCATTTTATAATGTGGTGGTTAAAATACTGTCTTTGCACTACCTCCACAATTTGCTACAGAAATCAGCTTACCACAGTTTAACAAAAGCACATCAGTCACTGAATGGTTATTTAGATAATACTAGGCAAACTCACTGCTCTTCCCTCCACCAAGCAGCCTCTGATTGGGCACTTGCTAGGTACACAGAAGTGAAGAAACATTCTTTGAGATGATTCAGTCATTTAGAAGTTAACCTGTGTAGGGGCATCATGCCTCCCTTTCTCCAAGATTTAGCAAAACATTAACTTTATCCCTTAACACATTCTCTCTCTCTCTCCCTCCATCTCTCACTCTGTCTCTCTGTCTCTGTCTCTCTCGTGTCTCTCTCTCTCCCTCTCTCTCTGTTTTTCCTGCTCTCTCTCTGTCTCTCAGTCTCTCTCTGTGTCTCTGTCTCTTTCTCTCTCTGTGTCTCTGTCTCTGTTTCTTTATTTTGTCTCTGTCTCTTTCTCTCTCTGTGTGTCTGTGTGTCTGTCTGTCTGTCTCTCTCTCTCTCTCCCTCAGACCTGCTACAGCTCTACTTTCACTGTGAGCGAAATGAAAAGTGGGGTAGTGGGAACACAATAATTTAATATTTACCTGAGTAAAAGTGATTATCCTGCCACTTGTTTGCCAAGAAAAGTAAAATATCTCTAAGTGACTTCTAATGACATGCCTTCTGGCTGTTGTGGGAGGTGTTTGAGCTCAGACAAACTGATGCCCCTGGGCCTCTGAGCCCCAAGTCAGCACATTTGTATTTGAGTCAGGTTCAGGGGGGCCAGCCTGGACACTCTGCTTCTTCCTCACACCCTTCCCTGGAACCTAGTTCCTCGCAAAATTGCCTCATCCCCGAAGTACTTTGTTGCAGGCCTTCACTGTTGTCTGTTAACACCTCTATACTTCAGTTTGCTTACTTATACAACCGAGTGGTTTGTCCTGTTCACAACTTTGCTACATATAATGATAAAACAAGGCAACAGTGCTTCTAGCATTCCAGAATAAAGAGGCTAATTTAGTGTTTTTATACAAAAAAATATTACATCACCATATTTTTCTGCCTCTTTATATATAGAGATGAAAGATAAATGTGGAGGATTTCTCTGGAAAACGTTTAAAGTCCAAACATAGCATTGCTTTAAGGTTTCTTTTCACTCAAAAATGCCAAGAAAAATACTATGCTTATTGAACTGTATATTTCTGTGCAATATATCACCACATCATTGCATATTTTTGATATGCAAATTTTGTAAAACCAAAGATGCAAACATCTCTCACTGATTGCCACAGGCTTTTGTACAATAAAGATAAATACATAGTAAAATTGCAATTCAAAGAAGAATATTCTTATCAGAAAGAACAGACTGGCAGTAGGTTTCCTTGCTCTGCAGTACAACAAAAAAGTTTTACGATATTCAGCAAGTTAAATATTAATTTATTGATTTTTGCCATTTTTTGTTTAGAAACACATGGCATCAAAGAGAGAAGTACATTTGTCAGTATGATTCAAAGAGCTGAAATATTAATTTCTAGAATGTTCCTTTTGAGATTCAGCCAGGTGATATAGAATGTAACCAGAGTTACTCTGTGAAGTGAATCGTCAGGCAAAGCCTTAGTTTGGGTCTGTGTCATCCTGGCTTAAGATTCAAAAGAGCAAATAAAGGTTATACCTATTGTGAATAATTTTTAAAAACAAGGGTACATAAACTATACATACAAAGTACTAGGGCTGAAGTGTGTATTTAACGCAGGAGGGCTGAAAAAAAGAGTATGTATTATGTTATTCAAAGAGAGAATTGTTAGATCCTATTTTCATCTAAATTAATACTTTGTCAAAATCATCTGCATTATTTGCAGCACCATACCCTATTTTAAGAGCATAAGAAAGAAAGGGTGAATTATGATCACATTCCACCTCACAAGATATACCCCTTTGTACCAGAAAGAGCAAAACTTTTCTCCAAAAGATTTTGTTTAGAATATTCTTTTATTCTTATAGCAGTGGGAGGCAACATGGTCTTAGATCAGTTATTCTGTTTCTGTAGGTCAGTTGAAATCCCCCAAGGGAATTATTTGAAATTTGTGGGGCCACTGTCTTGGGTTGTCAGGATAATGTGAGATCTATGATACTTGGTGAGCAGATACCCAGGATGCTATACATTCTGCTGTTTGTAGAGAGATGTATTCCACAAAAATTATTTCTCATATGACTTTTGAATGTCCAATGGACATTTATATAAGTTGAAACCGATTTATATTACTTGACCCCCATTACCCAGCTCTGTTGCAAACATAAACATAAATTATCTTTGGCAAAGTTTTAAGATGCTCCAAATTTTCTAGGCATTCAAGTACTGTGTATGCAAAAGGAGGGAAACTTATACTCTTTTCCCCCACTGTTACACCAAGATTTATCAACTCAGAAAGCCACATCAGCAATGGTAATCCCATCCAGTGGTACATTAGTTGCCAATTTAATCTGAGTGCCTCAGTTTGTATTTTTAGTCTCCACTTTTGTACATGCAGGTGTGACCATCTGACATCATGTCTTCCACTGGTGCTACATCCAAACATTATAGATTGAAGTATATATTATTATTTTATTGTGAATTTTTCTTTTATTTCTTTATTACATTAAATTTTAGTCTAGTTTTAATGTGTATGTATTTAAGCTATGTTATGTATGAGTAACATCTCAGGATAAGAAAAGGGAAATTAGAAAATATCTAGATGAAAAAGGAGTTCTGGGTGTCACAGGGTGGAGACCCCTGGGAAAAATAAAACAGTGCATTAGGAGATCTGGTCTCCAACTATCGTGGTCAACCATTGTGTAGTCTTAGAGGAGTCTTACCATCCCTTAGAATATACTCAAGAAAATACTAGGCCCAACTAAGACTCTACAGTAACTTCTAATTAAATATCAACTCCTTGACTTTGACACTACTTTAGGTTTGAGAATACATAAATCATTTGCAAAAAGAAAATAGTTAACTGGGTGGGCAAAGTGTTTTGGGTCTGATATGGTGCAGTTCTTTATGCTATGTATGTTGATACATTTGCATGGCTGCTCCAGATAAGGACAGAACTCCTAGTCAGGATTCTATAAACAAATATTGAGTATATGTACTCTTTGAACACCCATTAAAATTATACAGCCCTTGAAATCTTCTGGGAGAAGTTTGGAAACATGGGAAATACTAATGTACTAAAAAATCAGGAATCAAGAGCTTAAATTAAGAAAAATTTGACTATCAAAACAAATGGTAATACTTTGGGGCACTAAAAGTTCTGAATTTAAAAAGCTAAAGTAGCCGGGCGTGGTGGCGCACGCCTTTAATCCCAGCACTCGGGAGGCTGAAGTAGGTGGAGCGTTGTGAGTTCGAGGCTGGCTTGGGCTACAACGCGAGCGCAAGGCCGGCCTGAGCTACATAGTGCGACCCTGCCTCAAAAAAGACGAGGGCTGGGAGTTTGGCTCAGTGACTTAAGCGCCTGCCCTGGCAGGTGCAAGGTTGTGAGTTCAAGCCCTGGTGCCATGCAAAAAAAAAAAAAAAAAACCTAAAGTATTCTCCATTTTCCATACTTTTTATGACAAATATTTATTATCCAAGGGAAGCTGTCTTAATTCAGCCTTCTGTAAAAGAATACCTTAGGCTGGGTAGCTTAAACAACAGAAATCGATTTCTCATGGTTCTGTAGGCTGGAAGTTCAATCAAGGTGCCAGCTGGTTGGTTGCTGGTGAGGATCCTCTTCCTGACTAATAGGTGAATACCTTCTTGCTTTGTCCTCATATAGTAAAGAGAAAGAGGAGGCACGCTCTCTCATGATGACTCCACTTTCATGACCCTATCACTCCCCAGAGACTCCCCTTCCTAATACTTGCACTCTGGGGAGTTGGATTGCAACATAAGAATTTTGCAAGGAAACACTCTGTCCCATACCACTAACCTTGTTCCTTCCCAAGTGAGAGCTAATTGGAAAATTTTACTTAAAATTTTGTTTAAAAATATTTGCCTGAGTATATACAAGAGATTAAACCTTACCTTTCTTAATGGTTACTCAATTGCAATGCCTTAAGATCATGATATTAAACATTACAAATAATCAAGAATTGAATATTTGAAGGGATTGGGAGAGGAGATGAGGTTGAATCTGCCCTTACCCAAGCTCTAGTTTTAGAAGATGAATTTTTTGAAAACGCAAAACACCTACCTTTACCTTGGACTTCACAAAATTGTTTTAATTATGTTTGGTTGAGTTTACTTAAATACATTGAACTTGTTTATTCCTTATAAATAGTGACCACTAGAAAAGAAATCAATCTGGGATTAAAGTTAATAAAGGATTTAGTTGACTGTCTTAATGAGACAATTTAGATTTAAAATTTTCAAATCAGGTTTATGTTCTGAAATGCACACAACACACACATGATTACAGACCATAAATGTCAAATAACAGTGATAAGTAGACTCTTTATAACTTGGTTAAGTTACATTAAATTAAAATTTTAGCATCAGTGCACCTTATATCTCTGCATATTTCTGATGAATTGGAAATGCAGTAGCCATACTTTGATTGTACAGTACATTTTCCAAGGCATGAAATCTGGCCAAGAAGGCTAGAGTGTTTCTCTGCTAAACTAGGGCTGGCTGGCTGTGGTCAGTTCTCAGCGGAAGTACCCTATGGTCAGCCCACCGTTCAGCCTAAGGTTGAGTAGGCAGATTCTTTAACTCTGTATCTCCCAATCTTTACTTCCCCACCCTAATCCCTGTGTGTGGGAATTGATATGAATACTGAGAGAATAGAAGCAACCAGCCTTTGAGCCTTTAACAGACCCTACTGCTTAGAGTGATATATACGTTTCCTGTTCTCATTCTAGGTACCAAATCAGTTCTTTAATCATACAATTTAGATGATCAGAACAAGCCTGATCATCTTCTTGATTCCTGCAAGTTAGAAGAAAGACTTATGGAGTGTGGAGCTCTCTGGGCTCTGTGCCCAGTCCCTTTGCTGCTGATGGCCGCTTCTGCTTGGAACTGTGTCCCTGCAAGTTCTCCAGCCCCTCCCAGCAGATGGCCACAGGTGCCAATATACCCTGTAAACCTTGAGCTTAACTTTAAGCTTTCTGATTTCCAAGTACAATCCTGGAACCATACTGTGAGCTGAAATAGAGTACTGCTGCATAACTATCCCTAAAACTAGATTAGTAAGCATCTTACCAATTGGTGAAGCAGCCTGACCAGTTATTAGATATAGAATCAAATGTCTTAATCTCTCTGAATCCATTTTTCTCACCTCTAGAATGTGACTAACATCTGCCCTGATTTACTATGAAAGAAAAACTGAAATCCAAAAGCCCTTTGCAAATTGTGCAGTGTTAAATTAGCATAATCTCATATAGTTCTTTCTATTGTATTCATCTAAATACATGGCACATAACAAGGTCTTGACGTACTATCATTGATTACTTCGATATAATTAAGATAATTATTAGTTTTTTTTTATTGACAAGCCCATAACTGTCTAACATTGATTGGCAATGATGTGGCACACACATAAAAATAACCCCATGCTAAACTTTATGGACACACAGATATAATAGTAAAGATTACATATTTGTTTAATGTGTCAAATATATAATTATAAATTCATGAGATTTACACTTCCTATAAATCCACATTCTAGAGCACCCTATTAGATCCAATTTACTTAACTTAATATGTTGCTTTCCTTTAGTTTGAACACTGGTGGGCCCCATAAAAATGTTGGAGACAGACGGTAACCCCAGTTGCTTCTTCTCTGGTTTGTTTGCATGTTGAATTTTTTTTTTCTTATCATCGTTATTCTGCGATTTAACAGTAGGTGGCTAATGGAAATGTTATTTGCTGCATTGGTAGACTAAATCAGTGGGAAGTAAGGGGGTAGAAAGGGCTAGTTGGGGGAAAGAAAGAAATGTGTTTACACTTGAAGATGTCACATGAAACAGCTGGAGCCCTGAGCCCTTGATACGGGAACTGGTGTGTGCTTTAGAGAGCTCATCTACATTATTACACACTCCTTCACACTTAGAAATCTATTAATTTACGATTAGTTGTATTGATTTTCTAGTAATTTGTAATTTTTGTAATAATTTACAGAGTACTGAAGAAATTAACTATGCCCCTTGGAAAGATAAGCAATATTGAAAAAATAGATCCCAGCACGAGTTATTGAACACATCATTGAATGTCTGGATTTTTAGCTTTAAAATCTCATTTAATTACAGCAGAACTGATTGAGAAATTCCATTTTACAACCAAGAAATATGCATCCTTATCCTATACTCACTCATTCATAATCATTTATTGACAATTCTAACTAGAGACACAGGTAAGAATATGTGTTTTTTACTTTGTGGTTTTTAAAAAGGAGGTTTAGATTCCTCCTAAGCTTTACTATACCAGGAGAAATTTTCCCAAAAATATACCTGAAACTTAATTTTTTCCCACATTACAAGACGTAACAATAGTATCCAATGATAAAGCTTGCAAATGTTTGTACTTGTTTTAAATTATTTCAGGTCCCATAAAAGTCGTGGAGAGAGTTCCACCCAGTGAGAGAGGCAGGAGGATGAAGGGACACTGTGAGAGCAGGGTCCTCAGTGTCACGGCAGAGAAAAACGCAAGACACTGAGAGACTTCAGAGAGGAACTCAGTCCAGGAAGGAGAATGAGTGCACCAGGGAAGTGTCTGGAGGAGGTGACTCTTAAAGGAAAATAGAATTCAGTTGTCATAACTCATGGAAGATCAAATGCAACAGAGCTTTTGAATATGTTTTGCATTGTGAGTGCCACTGTCAATTCAGGATCCTTTCTGATAAGTCTATGAAATATTTCAACCCTATACTAGTGTTATTCCACTTGGTACTGTTCCTCTCACAATGCACTCTTTTTCAAAATGATTCTTTCTTCGAAGAGTCAGTGGTTACGGGAAAGTATTACTTGTTCAGAGAGGATGAATTCTGGGGTCTCATATCATACTGAGTCAAAATGGGAGAAGCACCACGGACAAAAGACCTGGGGATGCTGGCCCCTGGCTAAGAAACATCGGTGGTCATTCTTGATACAAAATTACCTCTATTCAACACTCTCCAATGGTCATAGGCATGGGATAAGACAGAAATGACATCTGTACCTTCAACGTTACCAACAGTGGTCATACAGAAGTCATATTACCCCTCTGAGTCAACTCTATGGAAAATGATGGGCCAGACTACATATCTAAAGCATCTTCCAGAGTTAACTTCAACACCACGACTTTGACACTAGTTTAGGTGAGACCTGCTGTGGTGACACTCAGCTCTCATGGATTCAATATTGAAAAGTCACTGCATTCAGTATTGTCAGATCTCCTTAGCCCTCTTTGCCTACTTTCTTGTTCTGGTTTTAATACTGGATGTGCAGCTCTACATGTTCTAGTGCTTCCTTACTATTCTACAAAACTGTGAATCAAATTTAAATGAGCCACAGGTGATGACTTTCCCACTTGATTACAGTTTATTGCTAGCCTTTCTTTAATTCTTAGTTTTAAATTCTTCAGAGATGGTGGTCACACAATGGTATCTTACTCCAGATCCATGTCTGGCTCAGAATAGTTGCTCAGTAAATATGTTACAATTAATGATTAAATAAAGAAATATTGCAAAATCTAAAGTCCTGCATCAAAGCAACTCAAGTTTGAGATTTTTAAAGAATGTTGTTTTTTTCTATTTGCAAAAAGTTGTAACAGATAAAAATGCACTGTATATTGCACTTATGAGAAATTGAAGGTGTACTCTAGTTTTGGAGTTATCTGGAACGTAACTGACCCCTTAGAGTGTTTTCAGATTGTTCCTGAGGAAGGATTCTACTCAGAGACTCAGACTATCCATTGCATCCCTAGCATTGTTCTCTTAGATGTCCTGAAACTAAAAACAGTCTTTCAAATCATCCTTGTTATTATCAACATTGTTTCTAAGGACTGTTGAATTCATATCATAATGAAGGAGACTTGAAGGAACAAGTTTGAGGTTGACAGTTTTTTCAATTATATGATGCTAAATAATTTGCCTGAAATTATTTTTAAGTTCAAATAGATGTTGGAAATTAACTCACACTACAAATAACTAAATGGCTGACATAAAAGAGATTTTCCATGAGTATAATGTCCACTGCATTTTTATCTCTGGTAGAGTTTTTACAAATAGAAGAAAAAAACTTTCTTTAAAATCATGCATAATGCTAAAAGAAGAGCACTAGACAAGAGGCACTGGATTCTTAGTGTGTTTGTGACATTCACTAACCACGACATCTTATGAGGTCATCTCATCTCTCTGGTCTCAAAGCAAGATATATGAGATAATCTCCTACATTTCCTTTAGTTGTAAAATCTTATGATTTTTCTTCCCTTGAATGACACTCATGGAGATGAAGAAGAGAAAATAAAACATATGAGTCAGTTTTAAAAGTCAGAACAAGTAAGGCTCTAGGTTCAATTCCTGTCACAGAATGAAGGAAGGAAAGAAGGAAGTGAAAGGAAAGAAAGAGAGAAAAGAGGAAGGAAGGAAGGAAGGAAAAGAAAGAGAGAAAGGAAGGAAGGAAGGAAGGAAAGAAGGAAGGAAGGAAGGAAAATCAAGGCAAAAATCAGCTTTAAAAGTGGCAATTTGTATTCCACATTTCAGTCAACATGATCATGCTTTTCCAAAGGAAAAATGTTTGCTTTTTTTTTTTTTTTTACAAAGAGCTAACAACAGATATCTAATATGAAAGAGCAGCAACACATGAATATTCTGAATGCTAATGCCAATGAATATTTGTTGTGCATCAGGTTATAAATCTCATGATCCTTCTCCAGTATAAATCACTAAGTTGATCCTTACTGTCTTTTAGTATTTGTATCTATTAGATCCTGGAGAATTTAGCTTCAGGAGCATGGTTACTCACTTCAAATTTAAAAAAAAACTATTGTGAGTCCCAAATTACCTTATATTCTAAAAGAACAAGGGGATCTCACTATGACAAAAAGATCCATGTGCTGAACATAACTCATAGCCCCACTCTCCCATCTAGGGTCTCTAGAAGTTTTCTGGGGCAGAGATGTAGCTCCCTCAACATTAGTCTGTCACTGGTGTCTTCTGGACATGATTTGCTTGCTGTAGGCCTTCTTCTCAACCATGGGACAATGCGGCAACAAAGGAGCAACACAGGCCACCCATATCCAAGTTGGTCACAGCACGTGAACTAAGTCATTCCACCCTTGGAGTGGATTGTCCTTTATATTAGTTTGATTTTGGGCCCACTCTGTGATAACCTTCTGAGGTCATAAAACACATTTTTCCCCCTTGGAGCTTTCAGATTACTTTGAAATAGAAGACAAAGCAAAGGACCACCTGAATATACTTAAATGTGAATAGAAAAGTAGTCATTCATAGAATAACAACTAAACAGGACCAGACAGTTTGCCAGGCACCTGACAAACCTTGCCATATTCAAGAGAAAACAAAAAGGATACTGTTCTTCTTTCAATGCTGAGGGAATTGAAGATCACTGAAGTTTGGAGTACTAGATTATCTAGACAGTGGGCCAGAATCAAATTAATTGGTCTATAATTTTTTTTAATTTTTAAGTAAAAATACTTTTAAATTTACAGAAAACTATGAAATAAGATTCATCTGACATGTGTTCCATCTGCTTTATCATTTGAGCCTCTCTTATCTACTTATAAATATGAAAATCATAATCCTTATATTTTTAGAAACATTTTAGGGTAAAACTCTTTCACCTAAATACCTGAGCATGTTATTTTATTTCATAAAAATGGAATGTTTCCTTATGTGGCCACAGAAGGGCTTTTCAACTGCAGTATATTTAACATATTGATATGATATTCTCATCTAATCCACTATTTGTATTCTAATTTTATCAAAGACCTGATAGTACCCTTATAAAATAGCTTTACAGAATCTAGTCTGCTTTCAGGTATTGGATCTAGTTGTCATGTGACTTAATCTCCTTTGATGTGAAATGGATCCTCAGCACATCTTTGTTTATTATGCCATACCAATTTCCAAAAAAATGTAGACTCCCCACTGTTCTTTGTTTTACATTAAAATGCCATCACTTTGTGTTCATCTGATGTTTTCTTACAATTAGCATTCTCAACCAGGATGCGCCACATCTAATACAATATTGGTGTGTTCCTTACTATGCTAAACACCTGAAGGCACAGGTCTCACTGGTGACAATAATTTTAATCATCTGCTTGAGATGGAGGTCTGATTACTCCACTACAAAATTATTATTTTTTTCCTTTGCAATTAAAAAGCAGTCAGTGGAGAGGCATTATAAAGTGATGTAAATATGTTTTTCATCAAAATGTTCCCTGAAATTTAGCAACTCTTGATGATTTTTGCCTGATCTGCCTTTCACTGTGAGAGCTGCAAAAGGCTAGCTTTCTGGTTTAGCACTCGTTCACACAGCATTCACTATGAGCAAGAGTCTTCCTTTTTCAGCTATTAATTCATCAGTTTATTGATGGAATAAGGCACATATTCCTATTATTTTATGCTGGGCAACTAATTACTATATTTAATTACCTCAATCTTCAAATTGTGCTACAGCTGACCACAAAAAGCTCTTTAACAGCTGGCTTTTGTGCCCTTATGGCCATCTTTTCTGTCTTTGTTTTGTCTGTTTTCTTTTAATACCTCCTTACTTTCCAGCATGACAGGATATTCCAGCTGCATCCTATCCTTCCTTGCTTATAGTCACCCATTTCTTTAAGGATCCCTGATTCATTTGAGTAGGAAATGGTTTTAAAAAACAAAACCTGGGTGCTGTGTATGTTCTTTCAAATATGAATGAACCAGGAGTTATGTGCATGAATATACACACTTGTGTGCACATATACAATCACACACAGATGAATATGAATATCTATAGTGTTTTTTTAAAGTGGTAAAAAATGAGGCTTATTCCAGTCCATGTCTCATAGGCTTCTTCCTTATCATCTGTGGGGAACCACTGAGACTGCTTCAAAGCTCAGTGACGTCTAAGGTCACCTGAGGACATGACCCAGGTTGTCTAGTGAAGGCACATGGTAGAATGCAGTTATGTAAGTATGACTGAGCACAGGGTAACATATATGTGCTCGTTATGGTACTATGTAAGAATGTAAATATGAGGTAACAACTTGTGTAAGAATTACACAATAAAGATGCAGGTGGCTCTTACACTCTTGCGCTCTGCTCTGCTCCGCCCCATGCTGTCTGCTGTTTTTGCTAATATCTTGCATATGTGTACTCTTTAACCTTGGGATCTCATCCTCAAAAATCTTCCTTGGGCCCTCCAAGCAGGCTGATGTCATCCTTTCTTTCTCTTCCTTTTACAGTGGTTGAGAAATTCATCTGAAATATAACTGGGTTTACCTTTTTTTCAATGTGCCTTCAGTTTTAGGCTGGTAATACAACCCCATGCATTCTTAGCATGTGATCTACCACTGAGCTACCCAGGTTTTTTTTTTTTTTAATACTTCTCATTCTTAATGATTTAAGTTTATTTTCTGAGTACATTCCTTGTTTACTCCAGGATGAAAAGGATAAAGAATTATGCTTCCAAATGTGAAAGGTGCCTAAGAAGGTACACTCAAAAGAATTTCTCTTAATAGTACCCTTTTTTCCTTGTAGCTCCCATTCCTGAGAGAAATCACTTTATTTCTGATTTTTCTTCTTGAGTTTCTTTTTGTAAAGACAAGCAGAGATACATAGGAATTTCCCTCATTTGTTACATAAACTGTTCCATGTATTCTTTTGTAAATCGCTATTTGCCTATAACACCATATACTGAAAAATCACTTGATACAGTTCTAGATACATTCCCCATACTTCTATTTCAGCTGCATAGTAATTCAGTGTGTCTACATTGTAATCCATTCCACTGTTGTCTATGCTTGGACATTTAGGTGATGTCTAATGTTGTACAATTACAAATATTGCTGCAGTGAACAAGCTGTGGGTATGCATTTTGTTGTTGTTGTTGTTGAGGGCATTCTCAGAGTAGACTCTTAAAAATGGGATTGTGGGTTGAAGGACAAGTGCCCAGAGATCTAGAGATGGACCTAGGATGATTTCTACTGCTTTATACTCCACCTAATATCTGCTAAAGGCTAAAGAGTTCACTCACTTGACTTAGCCTTGGCATAAAGAGGGAATTTAAATACTGTTTGTTGGAGAGAGCCTCAGGTATTTCATTTATAAACTGAGAGGCTTAAAACTTGGTAATAGGTCTCCAGGTCTAATATATCTATCGATTATTTAAAAAATGTCCTTTATTCTCCATTCCTTCCTATTGTCATGCATTTTGCAATATAAGTTGGCAGTTTTCTCCATCGGTAAGTGGAATATTTCCCACACCTCAGATTGGGACTGGCATTTTTAACAGGCTTTGACCAACAAAATGCAGAAGAAATAATGGTGATGCAAGAGACCTTGCAAGCAGTCACTCACTCTTTTGAAACCATGTCCCCGTCATGTGGAAAAACCTGGTCTAACATGACAAATGAGCAGAAAGAAGTGGCACAGTCCCATCCATCACTCTCAGACAGCCAAGTGAGACCCTTCTTCACGATCCCCAGGCCCAACCACACAAGCACCTGACAACTGACGCATGGCTAGACCACCTGGGTTCAGTGGCTTTTCACCTAGATCAGCTACTCACCTGACCCCCAGATACACAAACAACATAGGGTCATTTTATTAAGACAATATGCTTTGGGATGTTTTGTTACACAGGAATGGAAATGGTACAACATGAGTTATGGCATTGTCTTGACTACTCTATTTTGGCCTTTTAGAATGATCTTGGTCAAAAGGAAAGGCATTTCTAAGAAAACTGCTACTGGCTTTCCCAAGGAAGGAGTTGGTCAGACATAGCTAAAGCATTTTGCTCCACAGATCGCAAGAGTGGCTCCTACGTTTGGGTCTAAGTTTTGGCTCTGTGCTAACCAGTGATGTTCTCCTGACACATTCCTGAGCTGCAAAACCCTCCTGTGTAAAGGAGGAAGCATGGCTGAATCTTGAGCCCCATTTTCCTCTGACTTGTCTGCTCATGTGCTAACCTCATGTAGTTGAAGTCTGTTATTTTGCTAGGTTGACCAGTGAATACTGACACTTAAGGGTCATAGAAGCAGTAAGATAAGGAGTTGAGTGGGGAGAATTCTCAAAGCAGGAAACACCGCTGTTGTAGAATCAATGTAGCTATGCAGACAAGGTGTTGTCTGAAGGTAGATTCCTGCTCACTATAGGGATTTTTAAGGGAAAGAGATCATGGAAAAGCATTCTGCAATTTTACCCTTTGTATGCATTTCTGCTCAGTTACATGAAGGCCTTTAAAAAATAATTTTGCCCCGAGGTAACAGACTAAGTCAAGGATGGATAACGTTCACCTATCTCGAAGGAGCTCATGTAGCATTTGACAGAACACTCAATTCTTGTGAAAACATCACAAAGAGATGAATTCTGTTTCTGCAAACGTGACTGGAATCAACAATTAATACTCTCTATCAGGAAGAACACAAAATACAGGTTTTATTTATATTCCTAGTGTGTTGAAGATACTGGTAATTGAAAATATCATTACAGAACATATTTGTAAAACTGCTATTTCTCTAAGGAAAATGCAACTGGGCATTAATTATGTGTGTGATTTGTTGTGTTGGTGTGAGAAAAATTCTCTCTCTTTTCTCTATTTTTTTTTATAAAAACACACTGGACAGCACAAATCATCTGGTATCAGAAAACTCTCTTTTATTATGCATAAATCTAAAAGATGCCAAATAACTAGTTGAACTGCTTAGCACTCTGAGCACATGCACACTTAGAAATCTTCTGGTCATTTATAATACATACCTCTAAGCCACACAACACGAGCCTTCTAGATAATTCACTGTAGGAAATTTTCCATTCCCCTTTGCATGAGCTCAGATCCCTCCTTACTGTCATTTCCTACCCAGCATGAGCGAGGATCACTAAAGAAAAGACTTGGGAGTGCAGAGGGTGCCTTCACATGGGAGTGCATTGTGGGAGGCAGGATGATTGCTCTACCAGAGCTGTATTCTTTAGTGCTGTCTGTGTGTCTGTCTGTCTGTCTCTCTCTCTCTCTCACACACACACACACACACACACACACATGCTCCTTTCTTGATCCTCTCACCAATTCCTTTGCAGGTGAGAGCAGAGTGATCCCAGGATGCATCTCCTCCCCAA
Organism: Dasyprocta punctata; assembly: GCA_004363535.1. Lineage (NCBI taxonomy): Eukaryota > Metazoa > Chordata > Mammalia > Rodentia > Dasyproctidae > Dasyprocta > Dasyprocta punctata. The sequence goes on along the minus strand of RJWM01002592.1, from coordinate 89,511 downwards.
AGCCACCTGCCAGGTTCCTCACCAGCTCCTTGGCTAGGAAGGGGGAATATGCAGTACCAAGGAGAGCAAAAAGTATGGCCAGAAGAAGTGAGTGCTAGCTAGGCACCACTGATTTCAGGGAGAAAACAATTCCTTCTATTTGGAGAAATATCTGTTACTTAAAGGGTTGAGTGTGGCCATTGAGAATTTAAAAAGAAACTATTGATCACACTATTCTTTACTGTTCTGGAAAATGGTTCTTGAGGGAATTCAGTGTCATTTCCCTAAAGTTCTATGAATGAAACAAAAATTCTCCAAAACATTCTCTTTTGTGCTTTCACAAAATTCTCACCATACAACAAAACATTAGACTGTTGAACCCATTCTTATGGAGCTAACTAACGCTTCACAATAATGTGCTCTTCATACACGTGAACACTTGACAAAGTTCCTTGTGTATGACCCAAATTGTCTTCATCATCTTAGAATAAGTGAGCATTCCTTCAAGGTCTGCATTTTAGCTCAGTAGTTAGTGAACTTTTTCTCCAAGGAGGCAGGTAATAAGTATTTCAGGCTTTTAGGACATAGGCTATAGGCACACAAGGGTAGCTGTTTCAATGAAACCTTATTTACAAGGACGGATGGAACACAAGAAAGAAAGTTTACTAGGGCTGGTTCTACCTCGTGTCCCACTAAATAACTGTCTTACCCAATTTTTTCAGTCTGTCTTTTTTATATGGCAAGTAGAGACTCTCACCACTAATTTCTTTACACCACTGGTTTTCATGGACATGGTTTAAACATTAAGAAAGGCACAAAATGCCACACAAGCAATCAGCTTTAGGAGCTCACCATACTGAGTTGGATTTACTGCTAATATTTCTAGGACTTTGATGTATGCAAGCTATCTCTCAGATTCAAATAAATACACCTATAGATAGATGGATTTCCACACCAATACCTAATTTAGACAGATGCCTAGCACAGACCTGGCCTGTATATTGTATTGAAATTATACACTTTCAGTACTGCAGCTGCTTCACAGTGCTATGTTGTCATAATATAAATATTTTTCTCATCCTCAGCATTAGGGTTTGAACTGGGTAAACACATTCCAGAATCCCTTCTATAGATTTGCCTGTCAATGATCCATTTCCTACAATTTTCTCTCTTTTTTAGAGTCTATGCTGGTTTATGTCCAGATATATGCACAAATGTGTTTTGATATAAACCTATAAGAATATATACGCAACACCTATTTTTCCTCCTACCTTGCAACAAAGTTGTACAAGCTCAAGTGGAGAGCCAATGATCCGGCTTATGACAGATTAATTTAATGGGCAATGAACCAGGATAGGAAAACAAAATCACCCACAGATACCATGTTAAGTTCATTACGTGGGTCTTGCCAGTTGGAGAAATAGCAATAAAAATATCCCATTTGTGTCCTCAGTCATGAAACCACATTTCACAACTAGCACTGAGTGTCACATGAGATTTTCACAGTGCTCACATAGACACACATTCACCTTTGCTCTCCTGTCCCACAACTGGTACAGTCTGGCCTTTCCAGCATCAGCACAGGACATGGGGCTGGCCACCTTAGGGCGAAATTCATTATCAGAAATTCTGAAACAAGTAACTGCTAAGTAGAGGTTTGATAATAGAGCCAAACTCAGCTGTCACCCGCTGCTCTGTTTTGCACTGCAGATGTAAGAATATAGAAACATTTTAAGCAGCTTAGGGGCAGAAATAATGGAAAACTAGTGATTTTGGTAATTTACATATTTATAGAGACTGTGGAGATTTTAGTCAGGAAACAATGAAGAAAACAGCGCTGTCAATGAGCAAATACTGCCTGCCATGAAGAACTACATTCAGCAATTTACGGCAAAGCTCAGTTACACCTCTGAAATTACCACAAAAAAGAAAAATAAAGCACCAAAAATGTGCATTTTGGTTCAGGTTATCAGCTTTAAAGCTCTATAAAATGGGTGCACCTGGACATGTGACATTTCATACACATAAAAAATACATTATAGAGAATAAGAGCACAACAGAAAACCAAACTGTGTGAATGGATGATAAGGACTCATGTGCTGCTCTCTTGGGAATGTCTGACTTATCAGAACAAAGGCCTTAAGTCAAAGGAATGATTCTCTAACAGTACAATCTGGAGTATCAATGGCAATGGGAAAGATCTCCCATTGCATTGTATTGCTGCTGGTTTTGGAGAGGTCCTCGCCATGTCTCAAATCAGCTATTGGTCATCTGTTGTCTATGCCGTCCATCTCCCCACATTACCTGCTCCAAAAGATGAGTCAAACTTTCAAATCACTTACTAAGCACAGTGCCTATGTAAATACAGAGGTAAGGTGGGTAAGGTGGTGGACAGTTTTATCAGATCCTATAATCAACAGGTAGTTACCTCTCTGACCAGCTTTCTATTGCTGGACCAAGATCCTTGGCATCTAAAATTTAAAGGATGGGAGGTATGTTTTGGCTCATTTCAGAGATTTCAATCCATGGTCAGTTGGCTGCAACACAGAAAGTTAAGGACAGTACATGTTAAGGAGCAAAGCTGCTCAACTCATGGCACCCAGGAAGCAGAGCGCAGGGGAAGAGTGCCAGCTGGAGACACACCATCCACAGCTGTGCTCCCAGTGACCCACCTGCTCCAGCTGGGCCCCACCTCCTGGAAGCCTTTGTGGCTGTGAAAATCAGTGAATTAATCCACTGATGAGCGCAACATCTACATGATCCATTCACTTTCCAGGAGTCACTTAAGTCTGTAAAGTTGACAATTAAGATTAACTAGGTTAATCTAGGTAACATAGGTTACCAACAATTTGTACTGCAAATTGGTTTACTGGATCCCAGTGTTATGCTTACTTTTTACAGGAGAGCATGAATCGAAGGTGTGTAGGAAAGGCAGCCTTAGCAGACAAGTGCTCCATTCCTTTAGGCCCTCTGCTCCAGATTCCATACAGTTCCCAAATTTTCTTCCTGGACTTTGTGCCAATTAGCAATGGCTCTGATAGTTGCCAGGTCAGTGCATGGGTAAGTAGATATTGGCATAGGTTTTCATTGACTGACTGATTGATTGAATAATTAAAACATGAAACCATTTTCTCTCTTGGTTCCATATAAAGGGAGAGGCATGATGGCATCCAGACTGGGAGAAGAAGGAAACGCAGGAAATGAAAAGAAACAGAGTGAATGTAAAGGAGATGGGAAAGGAGAAGAAAAAGAGGGAGAGGAGGAAAGGAAGAGAAAAAGGAAAAATGAGGATGGAGTGCTGGGCAGGGGCAGTGCACAGCAGGAGACTGGAGAGGAGCTCCTCGTTTAGCTGTTGTGGGTGCCATTCATCCACCTCTCTGACGAGCAGCAATGTATGAGTTTCAGTGCAGAATGAGTCTAGGATGGAGGGGAGGGGCCAGGGGTGAGCACTTTGCAGATTCTGAGCGTCATCTCCAGCTAGTTCAATTTACTCAGATCAATTGTCATTATCTGTCCAATTTTCCACCTGTCCCGACACTGGAGGGAAGGAACGCCTGCTTCCCACAGTCCTGTCTCCTGTGCTTTGGTGGGCCCAGTGAACCAGCAGGTGTGCACCCAAGTAAGAGTGCTGGCAACTGCAGACTGGGAAACCCCTGGAGAAATACAAGCAGTAGCTCTCCTCAGCATAAAGCAGCATCTCTCATTTTTCTACCTACTTCCTACAAATTCCAGAAACATTTAAAGATATTCTTCAGTGGGAAACTTCAAAAAGTACAGCAAGAGATGGGTTGAGTCACAGGCTCACCGGTGCCATGACGATTGACTTCATGTAGTTTCAGGGTACAATTGCTTGAGGGTGAAGAGAGGTATCTGAGTGGACTCACAATGTAAATGGGAAACTGTCAGGTTACAGAAGTGGAGACCGACAGATAAACCTGGGTCCTTCCAGGTGGAAGGCAATTTTTGGGCAAATCAAACTTTAGGGGAGTCCCTATTTACTTATTCCTTGGATTTCTGTGAAGTCATTACCTAACTTTGAGGTAAAAAGATTAATCGAAAGTAGGGAACCTAAAGCCTTACTCTGTAAAGGCAGAGGGAGGCAGCTACAGAGTTATTACACACAGATATCTTCGTAAAAACTATTAGCCAGGACAAAGCCACCTAAATCCTCAGGCTACAGCTGACAGCCAAAAGTACTAAGCTTTTTACAATTATTATTTCAGCTGAAGTTAAGGCTATTCTCCCATGGAATGTCAAAAGAAATCTGTTACAGCAATGTGAGAGAAAGACTTTAAATGTTACCTGTAGCAAGATTTTCCTGGAAGTCTGCACTGCATTTTGTTAGATCTATTCCTAAGGTAGTTTAAAGATTTTATGTAAGAATGCGTACTTATTTCACCCGCCAAGAGCCCTGACTCTTGCTATCCAGCCCAAACCAACTTACAAATTATCCTACCAATGCCTTTTCCAACACTGGTGCTGCTGACAAGCCCCAGGCAGGGAAAGGTGTTCTTCAAGAATAAGTGACTGCCCCAGGCACAGATCAGTGGCCCTCACCAGCTGGATTTGTTTCTCAGCCCTAGGACTTTTTTTCCTTGAGCATCTTTAAGGGATGTTCTGTTGTCCAGAAAGAGAATCTGGAGGATCCTGGAGTGTAAATGCCCGGAGGAAGGAAGGCAAGACAGGGGCCATTGAGTCTAACCCTCTCATTTTATCAGTGAAGGATAGTCGGCACTGATGTGGATGAAAAAGTCAGTCTATCTTCACAAGTGCAGTAAAAATCAATTTTAAATCTAACTTTGTGTCTGTGGATGGGCTCTAGGCCCTGCCAATATTGCCAACGGGCAGAAAAGAAGTTAAAGGGAATCAAAATAGAGAAAAACGTGTTAGCAGAAAAGTCAGAATAATGATGGTGGAAAAAATCTCCAGAAATTACTTTTCCTTTTTTTCCTAATTAAAAGTATTCTCAGGTCCTGGCATAGGACGCTTGAGGTACTATTTCCTTACAAAATACTTGGGGACAAGATTTGCAAATTGTCCCTGGCCAAACTAATTCAAATATATTCCTGCATTCAGAAAGCACTTTCATAGCTTTTACTGTGTGTCAGATGCTGGAATGTAAAATGAGTAGAGTCCCCACACAGCACTCACATTGTTTATAACCAAGCGAGTTTTAAAGCATCTTGCCAAGAGTGCTTGAAGTAATTACGTGCTCCTGTGTCCTAATAAAAATTAAACCTCTGAGGATAGAGGGTCCAGTGTACGGTCATGCCTAGTAGAAACTTAAGGAAATTATCTTGTCGACTCACTGATTTTGAGAACTCATCTAAATGTTGATTTCTACCTTTACTTAAAATCAACTTCTTCCCAGTTTCCCTGGCGTATTTTGTTCATGTGAAAATAAGAAGATTCATTGCTTTACATAAATTGGGGTGTTGGTTTTCAATGTCACTATTTATAATTAACCATTAAATTATATGCCACTACTTTGGCAGTGATCATTTCTGACTAAGGAGATTAGGGGTGATTTTCTAAATTTTAGTTTACCCATACTTTTCTAAAATATTGAAAATGAACCCATGTTACATTTGAAATAAAAATAATAAACTTTTAAAACTAGTGTGTCCATTTAAAGTTATACGTTAAATGGGAATATATTCATATAGTGATGTAAAAACTTAGGCCTGTATAATAAAATTTCTTAAATTTGTGAATTTGAACTTCTATCTGATTCAAAGATGGGTCTAATGTAGAGCTGGTGACTAAAAGTAGGAAATGCTAGCATTGAAAATTCCAAGCTCCTTAACTTAACCTGCACAGTCTATGAGGTGATGGTGAGAAATGGAAGATTAGTCCAGGCAAATGAATGGAAGATGACTCACAGACTTTTATGGCAAAGCAATAAAGAACATAAGTGTAATACTTACTGTAGAATAAATTGTTGTAACAAATAGGCCCAAAAACTAATGGCTTGGACGGGTTTTCTTTCTCACGACACCCCTCCTGTTTGTTCTTCAGACAACCCAGCAAAGTGTAATCCTGCCATTTTTAACCTGGGCCCTCCAGTGGAACTCTGGTGGTTCTGGTCCAGCCAAAAGGAGTGGGAAAGCATGGAACTGTGCATTTATAAGCTTTTGTAGACCAGACCTATGAATTACACTTATCATTTCCGTATACATGTCAATGAAGAGAACAGCCCTTCTGGTCAAGTAAGAGGCTGTTAAACGAAGTTGGGCAGCCATAGAAGGGATGAGCCAAAACTGGCAAACAGCTGTCAGTTATTGCCACAGCCATAGCCAGGGTAGACCATAGGGCTAGATAGCTAGTGTATGTTAGTTAAGAGACTTGCCCTGGAGCAGAGGGGTATGATGCAATACAGAACATGTAGAGCAAAATTTCATACAATATATTTCACAGACAAAGAAATCTGGAAAGACTCTACATTCTAGCATCACCTTAGAAATTCAGAGAGCCTACTGATACAGTAGGTGATCCTAAAAGTTTGGTAACATAAAGGGTGTGATAATTAATCATCACTGTCGAACTGATTGGATTAAGAAATGTCTTGGAAATGAATAAAACACACTTCTGAATGTGTCCACTCGGTGTTTCCAGAGATGATTGGCATATGTTGCACCATACTATGGGAGAAGGTCAGCCTTGAATGTGGGCAGTACTGTCCAAAGGGTGATGGAACAAAAATGAGAGGAGGAGCTCAAATCACAGGCTCCTTCTCTTTGGTTTCCACTTGGCAATGCAATGGAGCCAAGGGATTGTAGCCTGAAACCATAAGGCAAAATAAAGTTTTCCTTCTTTAAGCTGCTTTTCTCAAGTATTTTGTCACAGTGATGGAAAGTTAACTAAGTTGACAAATCTAATGTTTTTTTTTTTTTTTTTTTTCTTGTGGCACTGGGGATTGAACTCACAGCCTCACGCCTGCCAGGGCAGGCGCTTAAGCCACTGAGCCAAACTCCCAGCCCTGGTTTTTGGAGGCAGGGTCGTACTATATAGCTCAGGCCAGCCTTGCGCTCGAATTGTAGCCCAAGCCGGCCTCGAACTCACAATGCTCCACCTACCTCAGCCTCCCGAGTGCTGGGATTAAAGGCGTGCGCCACCACGCGCGGCTCCAAATCTAATGTTTTACAAAAATGTTACTTAAGAAAACCAGCATTTCCCACACATACCTGTTGGCAAGTCAGATGCCATTTGTGGGTCAGTCTACCATATTGAAACGATGGATACTAGAAAAATGCTATTGGCTTGGGTAATTTCTAAATTGATAATAAGAAGGGTGAACATTTAACCAAAATATGCACTTCATTAGTTACTAACCTTATAGTCACAAAATCTATTCAATGTATTAGATATTGACTAGAATGAGTTTTTATTTTTTTATATCATTGCCTAAAGATAGCCTTGAGGTAATCAATCAAATCAACTTTTTATTTCTTCTTTCTCATCCATATAATGAGGGCCATTATATTGACCTATCTTGTAATGTATTTTAAAAAATCAACATAAAGTTTTATATTAATGTTATTCATCACATTAGCAAAGAAATGACTAATAAGTAATTAGCCATGGAACAGTGACTCCATTATGACTATATGATCAAAGATTTGCAACCCCTCTTGAAGCCTTGACCTCGTAGAGAAAATAATTAACACTACTTCTTATCCTTTGTTATTAGAGATGGCAAATGAGGTTGTGGTCTTAAAAGATTATCCCTGGCAAGTCAATTCTTGAAAGGTTTATAAAAACAGATACTTCACAATTTAGTCAAAATATTTATCAAGACCTTTTTAAAATCCAAGTTTATGAGCAGCCTAAAAGGAATTTTCCATAATTTCTGACCTCCTATAATATTCAGGTATATACTTAATTATGGTAAAAATAAGGATTTGTTAGGATAGTTGCTGAAAATAACTTTTAGATTATTTAGAGAAAGGATCATAAAGGTTTTGATAGAATTTCATCTGCCTTTAAAAAGTAGTCAGAAATTCATTGGACAAGGTAAGGAGGGCAAAAGAAATGTAAGATCACAGAATACTTTTCATAATTAAAATTAGAGTGAGAAGAATTAAATTATTAGCTTTAATCATAGATAATAGCTACAAGGAAGAGGTCGGCTCTTTAGATTGGTTTTTCCCAAATTATTTGGAGAAAGCTTTAATGACAGGCTAGTGTGGGTTTTGAGATAAGCAAGGTTTCCATGATCAAAAATGAGTCAAAGGTTAAGCAAGGTTAAGCCGGCTTCATTACTGTACGGTATGCAGACCATGAGGCTATGAAAATGACCTCTGTGACTCTTTAAAAGTGGAATGTACAACAAAAATGTTTTCAAATCTAAAACAAGGCCCAAACTTTCTCAATGTACATTCATTTACATTACAACTTAGAAATAGTCTTAGCAAGATTTTATCATGTGCTTTTATATGTAGGTATTTTTAATACAACAAATGTGACAAACGACAAATAAATACAATTCTAACAAGTGTTTAGCGTCATCTTAGAGATGCGTGGGGTCAATTGGACCAAGAAAGATTGATTTTTCTGTTGATTATTAAATTATTCAAGGCTTAAATTGGTAAGTCATAATTATGAAGGTAATGTAATAACGGAAAATTCAAGCTCTGTGCACCAGAGACTATTGATTTATGAACTAGAAACAATATCTATCGAAAGCAGGACTGTTTTAGTTGTAAAAGATGTCAAGTATTTTGGCCCAATAGAAGGGAAGGGATGGCTCAGGGATATTGGTGGATGATTCCAAATGAATTATAAGGAAATTAACATGAATAAATGAGTATGGGGAGTTATTTATTATTGTTCTTCCTATACTAGGCACTGATGAAATCTTAGCTACTTATAGAATAAATGCTAAGTCATGAGCAATCATAGTGAAGTTTCCCTTTTATGCTGTTGAGTTTTAGACTTTTTTCCACTCTTTCTGATTCAAATGCCAATCCTCATACTTTTAGTTTCTGGATCTCTGCAGAAGATAATCACTATCTTGAATATAACAGAAATGGCCACATTAGAATGTAAAATTATCTATTTAATTCAACATGGAAAAAGCTACCTTAGGGAGCTAGACATGGTGGCATATGCCTGTAATCCCAACTTTTAGGGAGGCTGAGGCAGGAGGATCACTGTGAGCTTGAGGCTGGCTTGGGCTACACTGTGAATTCAAGGCCAGCCTGAATTATAGTAAGACCCTGTCTCAAAAAGCCAAAAATGAAAGAAAGAAAATAAAATAAAGAAACTATCTTAGAAGGATCACATCTCTTAAGACACTACCATGAAAGAATGTAGAACTGAATATCGAAAATTCTTACTTAATCATGCCCAGTTGTCATTTTTGTGCTCTTCAAAAATGATACTTGATGAGTTCTCTTATTTATCTAAAGTTGTTTTTCACTTAAAATTGAGATTAATGTACTTTAAATAATTTACTATTTAATTAACTATTACACTTCTATGTGAACACACAGGTGTGTACACATGAATAAACCATGAGTAAGTTGATACACCTTGAACACATGAGATGGACCAGACGCTATTCTAAGTTCTTTCTCAATATTCATTTATTTATTTACTCTTAATAACCACTCTATACTGCTGATACTGCCATTATTTTTAAAGAAACTGATGCCGACATTAACTTTCTCAGAGTGATACAGCTTGCAATTAGTAAAATCATGATTTGAATAATCCTGACCGTTACACTCTTAAAATATCAGCACTAGGGCCAGAGATATAGCTCAGTGATGCAGAATTTGCCTGGTAAGCACAAGGTCCTGAGTTTCATTCCCAATACCAAAAAAAAAAAAAAAAAAGAAAGAAAGAAAGAAAGAAAAGAAGATACCAGCACCAGCACTATTTATTATATGTTTTCCTTCAGAAAAACCACATTTTGAGCACTTAGACATTATCTAGGTACATTCATCACTATTTATTCTATGTTTGCATGAATATGTTTGCTTTAGAAAAATCAGATTTTGAGAACTTAGACATCTAGCTACATAGATAAAGATATATACTATAATTTAGTTTTTTCTCTTATAATTAGATTAGGCAAAGCATTCATAATAATTTCCCAAGAGATAAGCTAATAATTTTATCCTCTTGAAAATAATAACATACCATGGCATTTACACTAATCCAGGGGATCACCTGGCCTCCCTCATTCCTCCTTCTGCCAGCAATAGATTGCCTTGCTGTGAGTGAGTAGGTGAGCTGCCTACATTCAAAGAGACATAAATAACTGACACAATTAGGGAGAAAATAGCGAGGGGCTCTGTTTTTCCTGAATTGTCTAGGGAACTACTGTGATTGCTCATTTCCCTTTAGAAGATGACCTGCCAACCGAGGACCCATTAGCCACCTTTCTCATTGCATTCCAGGGTGGTCCTGTTCATTACAAGGGCTACTTTTACTACCACAACACTGCTCGTTATGAATGACCTGTGTATACACTTTTGCATCTCCAGCAAAATGACAAGAGACAAAATATCAGAATTGGCTTATTTCCCAGTGAGCTCTTGTAATTTCCTTGCATGTTTCAGAGAATATATCATGCCTGATAATCCTTTTTCAACTCAAAATCAAGGAAATAACCATAGTCACTGTTCCCTGACTCATTTTGGGTATATAAACAGTGTGTCACAATCTTTCTCTCCTCCTCTATCTGTCCTGACAAGTAAGGTAAAAATCCTTTCTCTAGACTCACTCTATGGCAGTTATAATTGTTTGCTAGTATAGAAATGTGCTAGTTCAAAAGTAAGGATATTTTCTTGTTATTGGAGCTGAAGAAGAAAGTAGATTAGATTTAGTCATCAAGACTTCATGGGGACAGAGTGAATCTTAAAAGAGGTGCAATCCAATAAAATGATCAAATAGATCATCTAAGTAGTTTGCTTTGAGCACCTGCCTCTTGGTCCCCTTGTCCCTTCTATCTCCAGGACACTTCTCTGGTCTCCTCTCTGGAGTTAGGCAGAGCAGTCTCTCAATTCACCCAGCACTTCCAACCAGGAAGGAACCCAAATCAACAATGTTAGTGACTCGATGTAATTTATCTTTACCTGGGTTATGAACTCTTCTATCCAACGGTAGTTTATAGCCCTCTGATCATTATCAACTATTTTCAACTATCAAGGAGCAAAAAGAGGAGATTTTTGTAAGGGGAAACTTTTCCAGAACCCTTAAATAATCCCATAACTAGAGGTCATGATTCAAAATAATGACACATGCCCGTGTGCTAATGTAGACTAAGACAAGAAGAGAGAGTGGAGAGGCCTGCAGCATCCTGGGAGCACACACATGTTCTCTAAAGATGCTGTTCTTGTCAACATGTAATCCTGAAAGCCTGATTCCATATTGTCAGTGGTCAACTAAATAACTTTTTTTAAAATGTGAAAAAGGACTGTAAGTGTAACCAATATTTTATTTTTTCATTAGAAGTGGGAAAACGTGCCCTTCTGGGTGATTTCTTTTGATTTTTAAATGTTAGCCATCACTTGAACATCTAAACATACCCTATAAACTTTACAAAAACACTGCAGGTCTGAGTTATCCAAAAGTGTGCAATTTGAGACTTCTACCTTCAGCAGGCATCTCTTCCCCAGTTTATCTTCAGCCCCAGATCTCACGATTTGTATGCATTTACTTTGAATATGGCGATAGCTCCAAATTGGATTTAGTCCCGGAGCTGGTCATTAGTGTCCTTCGTAAAGAAAATGATTTACAATTTTCAATGCATTGTTAATGCAAATTACCTCATTTGATTTTTATAATGATCCATTTGTATGCTTTTACTATTGGGTAAATAGTGACATGTCATTTGCTTGATCATGATTGTCTGTGGTACACATGTACACGATTACACATATATATGGTTGTATATGGTATGTATGTTACAAATGGTAGTACATAATTATCTGCTATAAGCTTATATGATGACAGAAAAACTCTTCCAAATTCTTAAGTTTAAACTGTAGAATTTATGTACAATGAACAAGACCAGATATGCAAAAAGGGACCTTGGGGATAAAATAATTCCTGGGTTAGAAATAAAAAGAACAAAACATTGAGTAAGATCTAATAGACTACATGTAGAATTTAACATAATGAGATGCTGATCTTTTGGTGGTGGTGGTGGCAAGTTTGGGAACTTCTTGTCTCAGGAAAAATGTTCTCACTCCGGCACTTCCAGGGAAAAAAGACTGACCTAACTCCACAAACCACTCTGTCTTGTCCGAGAGGGAGACAGATAACTTACTATCAGAAATGGAAGGACTGGTTTGCCAGAGCTCCGAGTATTCTCCTACAACTGGGCACTCACCGAATAACTTTCTGATCACAATTTGACATTTGGTTTAGATTTTTTTAAAGGAAGTGGATTCATGAAGTAGAAGAAATGGGCATGGAGTTCCTTTGGCAGTCATGTATTTTACTGTAAACTTATAAACTGGCAACGTCACATGTAACTCAAAGTCCTGTAGAGAGGTTTAGAGTCAGCCTCTGAGGGTGGGACCTCTGCGTGACTGAATCAGGATCAGAGCTTGAGGAGTCACTGACTAGGCCTCTGTATGTTCACTGGCCAAGCCAGCTCATTTTCTGAAGGGAACAGGTAACCAGTGACTGGTGTCCTCATACTCCTGCCCTGGCCACTTCTTTGTAATCCAAACGCTCTCTTGCTGGAGAAGAATCCACTGCCCAGGGGTATTGAGCGATTTATCCCAGGCCACACAACTGCTAGGTAGCTGAGTAGGATCAGGGCCCTGATCTTTCGCCTCAGGTCACTTCTCTGTCCAGTATTTCATGGCTTTAGGGCTTGTCCAGGTATTATGGTTACAATGAGTGTGCCCTGACCTTCTGCAAATGTCCAAACAGGAGGGGCTTCCCTTGGGCACCTCGGGGTGGCTGAGGGCTATGCAGGGACCCAAGGTTGTTGAAGTAGTTCTAGAAGCACTCCCTGCTCCACCTAGGATGGGTTTTGAGCACAGCCCAGGCAGGTCCTACTCTCTAGCTTGTGTATAAACCTAAAACTAAAACTTGGGGTTAGGCATATAAAATTGAAGCTATGAAGATTAAACAAAATAAAACAAAACAGTGATACTGAGATATAATTCACATGTTGCAAAATTCATCCACTACAAAATACAATTCAGTTATGTCTTGGATATTTACAGTCTAACCTAATAATCATACTTTCATTTTAAAATACTTTTATTTTAAAAAGAAACTTCATGCCATTAACACTGTTCATTCTACTCCAGCTCTAGGCATCCACCAATCTACTTTATGTCTCCATAAATTGACCTACTCTATAAATTGCATATAAGTAGAATCACACTATATGCAATCTTTTGTGACTGACCTTTTGTACCAACCACCATATTTCTGAGGCTCATTCATGTTGTAGCATTGTGTGGGGCCGGGTGTGTCCTGCTGTAAGTGATTTCATGTCACACAGAATAGTTGCTGTCAGGTTGACCTTCGCCCCAGTGTCTCCATTTCATAAAACAGCAACTTGCTACATTTCAAGTACACATTCTGAGGCAGAATGTCTCAATAACTCATCTGTGCCAAAAAAGAACTATCAGATGCTGGACACACAAAACTTATTCACAAAACAACCCCCCGATCCATAACATGATCATAAAGCGTAAAGTGATAAATAAGCTAAGCTTGCTAATAAAAAATTGCCATCTATAAATATATCAAGTTAAATCAAGGTCACACAGGCACATGATGTAGCTAAGTTATATCCAAGAAAATCAGGCCTGGGACCTTACTGGATATGCCAAATAACCAAATGACACAACCCTCTCACCTGCGTCACATAAAAGGAGGGAGACATGACACTGGATGCAGTGGTGCCACACTGACCTGTCAGCTCATCAGACCCCCTGTTGTGTAAGGAGGTCAACAGACCATGATCTCCAGCTCTCTTTTACGGTTTCAGCTCAGCTTCATCTGCTTGATGTCACCCTCAGCTAACTGCCGTCCACCCTCCAGCTTTCATCACCTGTGCTGTCAGCAAACCCCAGGTCTCCTTGATAGCCGCCTGGTGACTTCTCACATCTCTGTGACCTCTAGGCCTTGGATTTCAGTTCTTCCTCTTCCAATGCTGTAGCCACTGTTAACCCTCTCTTATATACAGTGGTATAAAGTGGTATGTGACATGAGTGCTATAAATATAGATTAGCAGATTGGAACAAAAGAACCCAAGATTGCCCAGTTTATTGACTACTGAGTGACCCCTGAGCACTTTGCCCAATAAGGCAGACCAAATTGATGTAGCTCATGAATTCATTGTTATTCAGTAAATTCTGACATTGCAGAAAGACACAAATGAGCTCAGTCTATGTTACTGGCATAGTTCATGCATGACAGGCATGTGTCAACATTTCACTACTGGTACTATGAAGATGTGAAGAATGCTTGTGGCCAAAACTCCAACGTTCAAACTGTGCTGCTGATGTGCTTTTGTGATTAATGTTCTTTTTCATTATTCCAGTGATTTTTTTTTAAGAAAGCATTTCCATGGTATAACATTTTAGCTAGGAGAATCTTTACTATTCTCACTTTAATCCAAATAATACTACACTTTAAAATCTCTCAATCGGTTGTTCTTTCTGTTATTGGATAAACTTTTGCACAGCTTTTCCCTACATACTCTCTTCTTCCTCATCAGTCAGTTCAGGCTCTTCCTGCCGTCCCGTAGAGACTTCTGCTCTCTAGTCTGACCATCCACCACCTCTGCCTCTACAGGCAGAGATCAGCCAGGTTAGCACTAGGGAACTTTCCTTCAAGTTCACAGGCAAAACAAATAGTTCTGTCTTTAAGCTTTCAAGCCCCAGCTCAGAGCCCAGCCCTACGGCAGTGGATTCCAGTTATTACTCGAGTGTCTCTGCAGTGACGAGGAGCGGCATAAGGACAAGGACCAGGCCTTAGTCATTTTATCCCTCACCTACTCCCAGCTGCCACATCTGTAGTCAACAAATGTGTTATAGATTGAATCAAATTGTTGCGGCTCAAAAAAATGTCACCTCAGTAATCTGACTATTTTAAATTGAAGGCACTTGGTGATCAGCAGATGACAAATGGGGAGTTCTCTGAAGCTCTTTTATCTGTTTGAAGACTAGATTCACCTAAGAGGAATACAATTGCTTTCAATCTTACTGAAATTTAATTAACAAAGGGGAATTAAATTCCTGTCACAGAGAAAGAAACTCAAAATCAGACATCACATTTATAGCACAGAAAACTTTGTCCTAGGATGCTGTCTATTCTTCCAAGCCCATCCATTTTAAAGACCATATACTCTTCTCTAAATTTTCCTCACATACTCTTTCCCTCTGTCTTAAGAATATGGTTATGTACATTTCTGAATCACACCTTCCTATACATGTGAACAAACGAATATATTTTCTATCCTGGTAATCTCTCTATTGACAGTTTATTTCAGCAGATTTAAAGACTTTAAACTTCAGAGGAGGAGAAAGGAATTCCACTTGTTCCTATAGAAACAAACTACAAGAATACTAATGCAACATCTTCGGGGATTTCATAAAGTAACAAAAAATAACAAAGTTCCCTAAAGGTCTCAGGTGCACAGTTATCTGGAGAATTTGTTAATCACAGAGAGGTTGCATACAAGTTGAATAAAGTATTTTAGGATAAAATACGTTTGCTAAATCTCTATCACATGCAACACACTCCGTCTGAACTTTGCTAATCAAATGTTAGTGCTTAATGCCAGCTGTCTTTTTAAATCTTCCAGATGTTGGAGTCCTATTTTCCAAAATGCCCTTTAAAGACAGTATTTCCAGTTCAGGTTTCTGGGGAGTGGGCTAATTTGGGATGTTGTCTCTGTCCACTTGGAAAGGCTTTCACCATCCATGTCAAAATTGAAACAACATGAAGCCTTGTAGGCAACCTGATTTCCTAAAGTGGCCAAGAGGGCTGGGAGTTTGGCTCAGTGGCTTAAGCGCCTGTCTGGCAGGCGTGAGGTTGTGAGTTCGATCCCTGGTGCCGCAAAAAAAAAAAAAAAAAAAAAAAAAAAAAAGTTAATGTGGCCAAGGTCAAATCAGGCAGCATCTTTCTCTAATTTTCTAGATCCCCTGTGTAAGGTGCCGTGTGTTCTTATTATGATTTTGGGTATATGATTGGCAGCAAAGAAGCCAAGGCAGGGTAATGGAATCAAACCCTTCAGTCCTCTTATTTGCTCAGCTTTATCACATCTAAATGATGGCGGGAAGGAGGAGGAAGCCGTAGATGCCACCTGGGATACTCTTATCTTGAGCTCACTGCTTTGCCTTGCAGAGTCCCCCTCAGCCTGAATTCCTTTGGCTAATGTGTCAGCACCTGATTCTGCTTCTATTTTCATTCTCATATTTCACTCTGGGTGCCTGGTATGTGGTTAGACCTGACAAGAATAAATTTATGAGAATTCAAGCTACAGAAAATCTTGAATACATTCCAGTTAAAGGTCCAAGAGGGCAACAAAGAAATTGTCTCTAACTCAGTTGTGGAACACTGTAACAAGGGCATTTCCGGGGAGAAAAATCATATTGTATTGTTGCATTTGTAATGTTCACAGCTGTTAAGCACTTTGCCACCCCTCCAAGACAATACATTAAGGATAGCATTTCAGCCTCTGAAAGGGAGGGCAGAGCCAGGGTTCAGGGCTGGCCTAGGCTCCTCCTGGCAGCTGTACTTTTCACCCCCCAGAAAATCAATTACTACTTATCCAGATGTTAAAGTTGGACCAGTGGTTTTTAACTAATCACATTTCATGACAATTCTTTTCCACAAAATAGTTTTTATTAATGAAAGGGGAGATGAGAAAATACTTTGCCTTGAGCAGCCTGCTGATTATGCTAATACTCTCTTTTGTTGAAATACTAATGAATCAAAATTTAACCCTCACATAGATGGAAGGGAGCACAGGGTTTCAGATCGTAAGACTCAGGTGAGTCCCTTCTCTGCTTCTGCCTGGCCAGGTGGTTTCGGAAGACTGAGTCTCAGTTACCTCATTGGTAAAATGGACTTCTCTTGAGCATTAAATGAGCTCATTTATGCATCATGCATATTAATTCTATGTAAATATAAAGTCATATGTGCAATATTACATACATATTCATGTCCTGAGAGATGAATGGAGTCTGTTTCTATGCTGTTTAATTTGAGATTTCCTAAAGAATTGCAAAAGAGGGAGAATAGATATTGTTTTAGAGTATAGGTGTCTTTAAACAACAGGATTGGGACAAGTCTGAGAATTGCATCATTAGGAGTTGGGCAGATTTTGAAGTTATTGCTGTCACATCAGAAATCAATATAAGAAATTAGTTTTAAAATATGGAAAAGTATAATAAAGTCCACTGACCAAGTGATGAGTGATTCAATAAAATACATCATGGAATGAATATACTATGTGGCCTTAAAAATAATGTTTTTAAAGAATCTTACATTATGTGGAAAAAATATACATGTATACATGTATTCTTGCATTTTTATTTTTATTTTTAAAATTATTATTATTATTATTTTGATACCAGGGATCAAACTCATGACTTTGCACTTGCCAGGCAGGCGCTTTTGCCACTGATCTAAATCTCCAGCCCTAAAATTATTATTTTTCAGTTCTGGAGATTGAACTTCTGCACTGGAGTTATAGACTCAGTCTTTTTATTGCCCAGTCTGGGTTTGAGTTTATTATATTCCTGCCTCAGCCTTCCTAGGGCTGGGATTATAGGAATGTGGCACCACACCTGGCTCATACATTTTCATATAAACATGTATATAGAAAATTTTTAAAAATTAGAAGAGAACACATCAAAATTACCTCTGCACAGGTACAAAAATGGGGAAAATGTGCTCATTAAGAATTTTTTTCATCCTTAAAATAATTTTTGATTATTATAAATTTAGTATGAACAGAAGTTTTACATGAATGCTAAAAATTAATGCACTTAGAAACTGATGAACAGAATAAATGCAGATCAGATCAAGCAATAATACCGGTAGGTTTTGTGTTATTCAGAATATTGTTACATTTTAGGAGGGAAGCTGAAAAAAAGTAGTTCACACACAAAAGGAGGCCCAACAGGCAGACTCCTGTCAGCAAGTTTACAACTAGTTTACCATTTAATCCTTATGCTAACCTTTGGGTTACAGTCCCATTTTCGTACTGGTTTTCATACAACTTTAAACAATAATAACCAAGAGAGAGAAAAGCAGTTGAGAGCAAAGTCAGATTTTGGCTTCAAAATATACTAACTCATTGACTTTGGGTGAATGATGTAATGCTTATAATTCAGTTTCTTCCTCTGTTGAATGAGGAAAATGTCACACTGTGGATGTGAGCATATGGGATAGTAATCACAAATCCTAATACACACTGAGTACTTAAAATGTTAATTATTAATAATAAAAGGTACCAGAAATTGAAGTGACCTAGAGTTATTGTTTAGAAGCCCAAAGAGAGTATTATAGATGTTATGTGAGATTAAAGCAAGAGTTCTGCTGAATACATAAATCCAATCTGAAGGAAATTTGAAACATGTGAGCAGTGGTATGTACCTTCAAGTGACATCCCCGGACCTTATCTCTGTTTTCTTGTGTTTTTTTGGTTTTGTTCTTTAATTTAAGAGAAAAAAGACACAGAAAAGAAAAACAAAAAGTAAAAGAGACAAACAACAACAATGAATCCAATACAATAACATTACAGGTTTACAAAACAAGATGATAGGATTTTTTGTAATACTGTGTATCATTACCTTCAAAAGAGTTGCTTAGATTAACAGATATGGACATGTAAAATTGACCTAATCATATGAATATTAACTGTTCTTTTCCAATAACTAATACAATTAGTAGTATTGTCATTTTAGCTATCCTATGTATACATATATACAAATTTATTATCTTTCCTTTTCCCTTCCTTCTTTCCTCCTTTCCCTTATCCCAATTACTTTTCCTCTTTGAGCAGTTTCCTACCCTTACACAGTATCTATTATAGATTTTGGATCATAGGTACTTTTTCAGTTTCTTATGCTAGGGAGACAGTACGGTATTTACACATGGGAGTTTGATTTATTTCACTTATGAGTATGATCTCAAGTTTTTTTTATTTAAGAGAAAAAAGACACAGAAAAGAAAAACAAAAAGCAAAAGAGAAGGGACCTCGTCTTTGTATCAGGGTGCCTTCTCTCCAAGGCCTTTGTATCAGGGTGCCTCTTATTCCAAGGTCATTCTTTGAGTTAACTGGCAATTGGCAACATCCACTAAGGAAGTGGTATAATGCAGACATTTGAAAGATAGGGAAAAGGGATCATTTAGAGGGAACTAAGGCAGGGCCTGTAAGGAAGCAGCACTCCAAATATGATGCTTAGACTAACAGGCCCATAATTTTAGTGTTATCAATGAAAAAAGAATTTTATCAAAGAAGTTTAATTCATACTAAGTAAAATTAAGAAGGACTTGGTTTATAAGCAAATACATTAGTTCATTGGCAATGCATACTGTAAATAGTAGTAGATAGTGGTTTTTTTCTCTTCTTTTTACATTTGAAATTTGGATTTCTAGAAAACAGACTAAGAATGAAGGAGTTGCGCACCTGAAGGACTTTTCTTTTATTGCAGTCACCACTGTGTTTCCAGTATCTCCACTAGACTAATGCCTGGCATAATAACTGCACAATAAATTATTGTTGACCTGAAAAACAAATGAAGAAGAAAGGAGGGATGACAGAGAAAGGAAGGGAAGGGAGAAAGGAGTCAGAGAGAGAAAGAGAGCAAGCAGGGTTTTTGGATGAGAACTAGCATCCATCGGGGGAGGCAGACTCCCTTGTCATCATCACGCTGAAGCTCCCCAGACCATGTGCCCAGATTTCTTGTCCAGTGCTTTCTCGGTGCACTCTGATGACAGATAGGGCTACCAAGCCAGAGATAAATCCCTGTTTAAACAATCATTCTAGAGAGATCCAGAATTTGAAAGGAGGCTGGAGCCAGGAGTAACAGGACATGGCAGAAGATTGGCCCCCGTTCTTCCTTTACCAGGTGTCAGACAAACGGACTCTGCTTTCTTGTGAAATTCCAAGTTGTTTTGTTATAATCTGAGCTCTCTCATTGTGGAAAGCTCTGAATATTTCCAGCTGATGAGCTCTCATCTTAGATCTGAGGAGAAGGCTTAAATGGGTTTAGAAATGGATTTCTCTCATTTTCTTAAACTACATATTCTTACATTACATTTTATAATATTACCTGCCTGTCCTTAACAATAACCAGGAGATTTGAAAGCCTCTGCTTTCATCTATCCTCGAATAGAGCAGCTCCTTTTATACATTTTATCTCATCACTCTGTCCCAGGTCCACATTGCACAAATTGCTAATGACTAAAATTTTATTATCTTTGACTATATCCTATGGTCTTCTCCAAAGTACAACAGGAATGTATACACTAAATTGAAGTATTCCACATGATACCCAGTGTCAGTCAGAAATCTCAAAACTGCACTTTTCTTCATTTCAGACTTTCTTTGACTTTCCTTTCCTTACCTTTTTTTTTTTTTTGGCCTGTGATTTCTCCCATATTTTAATTTCATAATTACACAAACAATCTAGGACCTCCTTCATCCACAAAAGATCCATTCCAAGATCCCTATTGGAGGCCTGAAATCACACACAGTACTGAAAACTGTCTGTGCTATTTTACCCTTCATGTACAACTTATGGTAAAAATTTAATTATTAAATTAGGTAAGGGAAGAGAATGAATGACAAAATATAATAATACACTGTAATAAAAGACATGTGGCTATGGCTTTACTCAAAATATCTTCTTATAGTGCATGCACATTTTTCCTTGTGAGGATATAAGATGCCACTTAAAGGAAAGACTTGATAGGCTTTGTCAAATCTGAATTGCCAGCACCAGTGTGCTTGTGAGTTACTTGAACACAAGCATTGCAATGCTGTTATAGTTGACCTGATAATCCAGTTAACTACTAAGTCACCAGTGGGGTGGGACGGTGTATATGGTGTGGGCATGCTGATTAAGGGGTGATTTCCATTCCAGGTGGAACAGAGTGGGCTGGTGTTAGATTTCACCACACAGCTTAGAATAATGTACCATTTAAAACTCATGAGGTGGTTATTTCTGAAAATTTCTGTTTAATATTTTTGAACTTCAAGCAGTGCAGAAGCCACCTAAATATGCAAAATCTTCCTTTAATCCATTTCCCTTTCTCTCTCAGAGGTAATATTGGTTGATAATTAAAATTCATAGCCTTTTAATGCTTTTATACCTTCTCTTTTTTTTGAATCAGGAATTGAACTCAGGACCTTGTGCTTGCCAGGCAGGCACCATGCCTGAGCTATACCCCCAGTCTTTAATGCTTTCATATCTTCTTCAAAGGCTCTGTGAGGCTATTTTATGTAAGGTTATTTTAAATAAATAAATGAGATCTTACTATATGTATTACTCTGTAATATTTTGCACTTAATATATTTTAGCAATATTCATATATTGTATCACATAGGGTCACCATTTTCTTTTCAGTATTCCTACAACTCACTACAATATGGACCCAGCATCTCCATTGCACTATTCTCAGTTGATGGTCACTTAGGTCTTCCAATTCTTTGCTTGTAATTTTATTTTCAGTGACTGTTTGGCAATTTGTGTGCACGTACACAATTGAGGTATAAATACAGGATAGACCATCAGAATTGGAACCATTAAGTAAAAGCACATATACATCTAAACTTTGACTAGAAAGTACTTAAGTTTTCTTTAAAAAGGTGGTCCAAATATGCCCTACTATTCTTGCTTTCTGTGAATCTCTATTTCTATGCATCAACACTAAAATTTACTAAGCTCTTTTTGTTGTTTACTATCAGACAATTGAAAAAAAATATGCCTCACTGACATTACCTCATGATTAATTAGGTCAAGTATCAGTTTATTTATTCTAACTATGTGTTTCTTCTGTGAACTTGAATATTATTATGGGTGTCAAGGCAGAAATACTCGAGGGCAGCATCAGAGAGGAAAGAGTTACACAGGGAGAAAACTAGAAATCTACAAAAGATACTCCATGAGATTTCACTTGAGTCCCATTAGACACGTGTGTAAAAGGAAAGATCTGAGGCCAGGAAAATGACCACCCCAAAGGATTAAACAGTGTCTGAGCTCACTATAGCCAAGACTAGTTGTGTTCTTAATAGTGTTGGATTCATAATTATCTCATAACTTGGGAGCATGTTTTAGGACAGTTAGACGGGCTTTGTCTCAGGAGTAGGGAAAAAAAATCCTCTGACCCAATTTATATATGAGAAAAAAAGCTCATGAATATTTATAGACATATGAAAATCCAGAAGCCAATAAGGTAAAATTAAAAATGTCTGGCATCTAATAATAACTGACCCAGAAATAACAGATGATAGAATTAGTAGACAGAGATATTGAAATAGTTATTACAACTGTATTTCATATGTTCAAGAAGCTAGAGCAAAGATCGAACATATTAAGAAGGACATGGAAAATATTAGAGAGAATTAAAGAAAAACTTTTAAAGGTTAAAAATAAATATGTAATATTAAAATCATAGTTGACAGGATTCATGGCAGATTAGACATTATAGTCAAAAATAGTAGTGAACATGGAGACACACCAACAGGACATGTTCAGAATAAAACCGTGGAAGAATGAATACATCAGTACTTTGGTTTGGACATCAACCTTATCCCCGCAAGGCTCATGCCTTAGAGGTCCAGTCTTGAACCAGTGATGCTGGAAAGCAGTGGAACCTTTGAGAAGTAGAACCTAGTAGGAGGTGATGAGGTCACTG
Organism: Dasyprocta punctata; assembly: GCA_004363535.1. NCBI lineage: Eukaryota > Metazoa > Chordata > Mammalia > Rodentia > Dasyproctidae > Dasyprocta > Dasyprocta punctata. The sequence goes on along the minus strand of RJWM01002592.1, from coordinate 66,672 downwards.
GGGCATTTTTTCAGAGGGGATTAAGTAGTATTTGTAAGACCCAGCTGGTTCTCCTGAGAGTGGGTGGCTATAAAAGAGCAAGACCAGCCTCACTCTTCCCTCTGGCTTCCTGTCTTGTCATGTGATCTATCCTCTTACATGCACTTACACCAGAATCACATCCACCAGAAGAGACACAGTCAAGGGAGACCTAACCAGAGGCTGAACTGATGATGTCCCATGATATTGGACTTTAAGCCTTCAAAGCTGTGAACTAAGTAAACTTCTTTTCCTTATAAAGTACTCAGCCCACTGGTATTTTTTTCATAGCAACAGAAACTGGACTAATACAATCAGTGAAGGTAATATCTTGAACTGAATACGTGTAATTGTGATATACAAAGGAGGAGACACATTGAGGTTACCAAAATTTTGAACAAAAAGCAGTCCAAATCTTTCCAAATTTGATTAAAGTATTTATATTTTCTAGATCACATAAGAAGGTCTACAAATCATGAGCATAAGAAATATATGATGAAAACTATACTAATGTACATCATAATCAAATTTCTTAAAAACAGAAATTAAAAGAAAATCTATTGAGCAGCTGGAGGAGGCGGGGGAACAGTATGTGCCTAGGAACAAAGATAAGTATGACATAATATGTCTTTTTGGGAACAATTCAAGTTAAATGACAGTGCCCCTAAGAATTTAAAAATACTAAAAGAATAATACTATCATCCTGTAACTCTTTACCTAAGGAAAATACCCAATAAATAATCTCATCACCATCAAACCTACTACAAAAATGTTCAAGTCCTTCAAGTATAAGGAAAATGATAACAGATGGAAATCTTGAGCTATACACATTGACAAAGATTACTGGAAAAATCTTGAGTAAGGCAAAGATGTTCCAGATAGAACGCCAAAAGGATGACTCATGAAAGAAAAAAAGAAGATAAATTGAACTTCATCAAAATTACAAACTTCTGCTCTTTGAAGCATACTGGTAAGAGAATGAAAAGATAACTCCATAAAGAGGAGATAGCATTTGCAAAACACAGATTAGCTAAAGGACTTTCATCTAGATTGTATAAAAACTCTTGAAACTTGGTAATAAAAATAGAATCCTTATTACTCTTCAATAAACATTTATTTTAAAGAGATAGAATCCTATATGAAATGAGTAAGAAAGGAATTTGAATAGACACTTTACCAAAGAAGATACATGAATGGAAAATAGCATGAAAAGGTGCTCAACATCCTTAGCAATCAGGGATATACAAATCAAAATCCTAATAAGACATAACCACATGCATACTAGAATGGTGGTCATTAAAAAGACTGTATTTGGAAGCAAAAATTTTGGAAACAACCCTAATGTCCACTGATGTGTGGAAGATAAATTGTGGTTTATCTATATAATTAAATATCATTCAATAACTAACAAGGAATAAACTTAATGCATGTTCCCATATGAATGAATCTCAAAATGGTGACACGGAATGAAGGAAGTAGATGAAAAGCCTACATTGTAGAATTCTTGGAGACACAAGCTAATCTGTAATGACAGAATGCAAATCAGTAGTCACCTGGCAATGAAGGGCAGCAGTAGGAAGGGGCACAAGCAAGGGATTACAGAGGGGCTGAAGAAAACCTAGGAGTGATAACTATGCATTTTATCTGCATTATTATGTTGTCTTCATAATTGTACCTATATGTCAAAATTTATCAATTTTCATACTTGAAAAATGCACTTATATGCCAATAAATGTTTTAAATGGCATCTTTTAAAAAAGGTAATGGCAATAATAAATGAATTATTTACTGTTGCAAAAAAATTTAAGAGTTTAGTAATTTAAACATCAGATAATTATCTTCTCATAGTTTCTGTGGATTGATTTTTCAAGCCTAGCACATCTGGGTTTTTGCCATCAAAATCACATCTGTTGCAATCAAGGTATTAATTGGGCTACCTTCTCATTTGGTAGTTGGACTGGAGGAGACTCCACTTACAAATTCACTGAAGCCATTAGCAGAATTCATTTCTTGGGTATATGGATGACAGTTTTAGAATTTTCGCTGATTATTGAATTGAGGCTTCCTCTGCTCCTAGCTGCTAACCATGAGTTCATCATGTGGTCCCTTCCATAGCTAGGTTAAGGTCAAAAATGGTAGTTTGCTTTATCAGACCACTAGGGGGTGGAAAGAGGGAGTGTGTCTGCTAGTAAAACAAATTTCTATACACATAGTGAAATCAGGAGTGGTGGTCTGTCAGCTTTGTCACAGTCTGTTGTTTAGGTGTTGCAGTTACCACATACTCGAGAGGAAGGAATTCTACAAAGCTTATGTCCGCTGACATGACAGAGGTCACCAGAGTCTGTGCGCCACTTAGCCATTCTTTTCTCCTTAGTAATTTTAATGGTAAATTCATTAAAGATGTGGGCTTTGTTTTTGATAGATTTTTTTTAATCAAGTTTTCTTTATATTTTGTTACTTTATATTATTGTTTCTGAGTTTGTGTGGCTTTTTCATCTCATTGCTTTAGCTGGAATTTGGTGTTGAATTATATCAAATGCAACTTTGGCATCCATAGAGATGAGCATATGGATTAAATCTTTAAAATCTGTAAATCCATATATTCCCAGCATATGTGTATTAATTACATATTAATTTCTAATACAATGTAGTGAATAATCAGTGAAGAGTCATGAATGCATTCCTGAGAAATTCCTTTTAAATGTATCACTGCATTTGACTTGCAAATATTTTATTTAAGATCATTGCATCTAAATTCAGAATTAAGCCTGGATATTACCTTATTTTATTTTTGCAGTCCTTTATTTTCTAATACTAGCCTTTTTTTTTTTTTTTTTTTTGTACCAGGAATCGAACTATGTAACTTGCCCTTGCCAGGCCCGCCCTGTGTCTCTGAGCTGCATTCCCGGCCCTCTTATACTGGTCTTAAAGAATGAATTGGTAATCATTCTAACATTTTCTTTTCTTTGGAATTATTTATGTAATAAAGGAATTATATGTTCCTTAAACATATGGTAGAATTTTTCCAGCAAACCATGTAGACTTTTTTGCTGCCCACAGAGCAACAAAAATAAGGATGGAAAAAGGCTCCTTGGGTGGGCCGCTTCCATCACTGGCCAGTCACTGTGACCATTGCCTTAAGGCTTTTTCCCATTACTTGTACTCATTGTTCTTGAAGTTAGAAGGCTGCTGGAAAATTCCCACCACAGTGGTAATCTTCTCCTATACTTAATCTGAGCAGTGTGTGTGTGTGTGTGTGTGTTTGTGTGTGTGTTTTGCTATGTTTTGCTTTGCTTTTATTTATGATCTCCTTTCTCTGTGGACCAGATCTTGTTTGATAGAAGAATTTCTGCAGTTCTTCCCAATTTCTAGTTCTGTCGTAGTGTACTTCATTGTTGACCAGAAGGCTTAATTCTTACAAATTTTATCTTGAAGGAATTTGGGATAAGACAGAGAACATCACTTTGTTGTAACTGCATCTTGACTCAGTGTTATTTTATTTTTTGAAAAAAGAAGGGTTGAATCAAACTTAGATGTTGAAATCTGCTATTAAATAAAAGCCCCAAAATTTTGCAAACCCAAACTTGTTTAAGATTTACTGGGTTTATACAACACTACAAAGATTGCCCTAGAAACTACCTGAGAGAAAAATTAATATTGGCAGTGCAGTGGACTTTTAGGAAAGAATGAAATGATAATAAGAATTATGAAGTTAATTGGCATAGCACATGATTTTTAAAAACTATTTAAAAACATTATTCTAAGTTTCAAAATTTTAAGGATTAGATACTGGTTTTAAAGCAAGATTTGAAGTCACAGCTTCTAAGATAGAAATAATATCTAACTTATTATTAAATAAAGTTATAGTGAATAAATAGTTCAAAGTTTATTTTTTCCAAGATGACACTCCTCAACAATGTAAATGTTCTAAAAGGCAGTTAAGTCACACAGTAATATTTAAATATTGTCATTCAATTCATATTTGTCAAGTAACCTTGTGTGCCGCAGAGTTAAATGCATTCAGGTAATTCGTGTTTATACAACTACCATATCCAACATAAAGCAATTAATTTGAAATAAGATAAGACAAACAAAAGCCACTTACATGATGATGAAAATAAACAAAAGACTGGAAAATTTTTATGTATCTGATACCCTTTCCTTTCATTTCAACGTGAATGATTTATTGCAACACCCCACTAGCACATTCAACAATTCCCTGCATTTCAGAGAATTTGAAATTAGTTCAAAGTTAGTTTGTGAAAGGAAGGATTATGCTAATTATGGGAGGTGTTATAGCTTTGCAGGCAGGTGACTAGCTGAAATACCTCCATATCGGGGTGCCTAAGTTCATAAACCTGAAAACACAAGCCCTTTGTTATGACACTGCAGCTGAGGGGGTACTAGAAAACCCACTTGGACTAGATACAAGATTACTTTTGTTCCCCATCTGTCCACCTGTAAAACCAGGTAGAGGGGTGTAAAGGAAATGCATTATGTACTCCTTGGTCTCTACCCCACCTTGGACCATACCTGTTTCAATAGGCCAACCATCCCTGGAGGATGATGAGCTATCTACTTTCTTAACAACATTAATCTAATACTGGATAAGATGCCTACATTCTTCCATGGCTTCAGTATTTCTGTTCTGAGTCAGAGGAAATTTCACCATTTCCCAAGATAACCAAAGGGAAGAAATAACTGGAATAACAACACAAAATGGTCAGAGAAATAAAATACTAAAAATGTAATTGTGCCTAATAATGAAGCCATAGAGAGGAAAGAAAAGCTTAGATACAAATGGTTAGAACTCACTGGCTTATATGAATTTGAAGTTGTAAGCTATAACCTCTCATTAATTTAGGGCATTTAATAATGCAGATCTAATGAGATAAACAAGAAAGAGGTCTTGTGGTTCTAAATCAGGAAGAGGCAAATCCTCACACCAATTTCCACATTTCAGCAGTCTTTATTGTTACATTTTCAGTGATAGAACAATAAAATTAGAGTATTAAAACCTGTATCTTTGTCTTCACCCAAGCAGCTGATTAATGTCAAAATGTCACATCCTTTTCACTGTCAATAAACAGAAAGTAGAAGCTAGCTATTTCTCGGAAAAATTTTAACGATACACAAAGAAGAAATAGAATTAATTGGTACCTTTATAATCCTAGGGATTTTCAAACATCCAGTTTTTAAAAAGGCTACATAATCTCAAAGATTAAGGAAAAGAAAAACAGAAATGTTTTATGGAGCAGTTTTATTCATAGAAATAATATACTTTCTTGCGAACTGTGGCTGTGAGGGCAAGGAGAGATGGTTTGATGCTTTCATTCAATCGCATTTGTGAGCTTCTCATCTGTTTTGTTCCTAGGATAAAGTCTTTATGGTCTGTATCTTTAGAGTATCATAATGCCAAATTACATGACTCATATCTGCTCTAACCCACTCTGAGGGGTAGCTCTGAAATAAAATTAGAAATGGCACACTAATCCTTAGCTTTTTATTATAATTTTATTTTATTTTTAAGTAGCACTTACATTACAACAAAATGCCCCTTGTGTCTGCTAGATTCTGGTATAAATGAAGTGGAAATTAGATATACAGGCGTGCATATGACATTCAATCATGGAAAACCTTCATTCTTGTGTAAATTAAAATGATCCTCTGCACAGATGCAAAAGAACTCATCCAAGTAAAAACATTTACATGTAATTTACAGAATGTTTTCTCCCTTGGAAGCAATTGCTTCCCCCAGAATCATAAAAACCTACATTTTAAATGTTGACTAATGTTCAAAGATACTGAACCAAGCTAATAAACTGCAGAAATTGAAAGAGATCCAAATGGGAAAATATAAAATAAACATATATTTTGATCTCAAGAAATGTTCATCTGACATTAATTTTAGGTACTGCATTTAGCAAATTACTTAAATTATAATTGTTCTTCTTCTAAATTTTGCTTCCTAGTAATAGAGCAAAACATATATTCACAAGGTCTGCGTCATCTAATGTGGATGTTGAAATTCCATGGTAGTTTTTGATTTGAACATTTTTCTTGGCCCTCACACTATCATGCACACATAACGACTTGCCTAACACAGGAAAAAGGCTAGTTTGGTGAACCAATGTCATACTAACACAATGAGTGGCTTTGTCAGGGTTACACAACAATGACAACCACAGGAACATTTTACTTAGACACAGACCATGTACTGTGACTACAGGCTACAATTTTCCTGTTTCCTTGTTTATTGTTTATAATTTTATCAACAGTGACAAATCATTTCACCTTTCTCTTCCTTATTTCCTCCATCTATGAAATAAGCATTGTAAGTATACCCTTTTAGGTGTGGTTGTGAGAATAAGCAAGACAATGCTTAAATCTGTTATGAAAATGCCAAGTAATGAGATGGATAGAGAGTGGGAATACTTATATCCTAATCTTAAATAAAAGAAAGCACTGCAACTAATAAGAAAGTTTAGCCTTGACTTTTTGAAGTTGAAGCAAAACACAAAATATGATGCATTAAAGAGCTCTCATTATCTTACAGACAAAAGCACACACTTTTACCAGGATAACACCCCTTTGATGGGTGCTGAACTCTTAGAGAATTTGCTTCTGTGCTTATATAGGGTGCTGACCCAGGTAATTGATGGGACCCTCTGAAGCAGCTCTGCAAGATGCACTGGCAATTCTCATGTGATCATTTCACATATCAACCCCAGATCAAAGTCCAGACAATCAGCTTCGTGAGGGCATGGGCACGGGAGAACCAAAGTCACACATTCTGGTGTATAACTTTCTGGTAATTAGACTTGAGGAAAGTGAAAAATTTGCTAGGAGCTGATGTTTAGGCAGGTCCCTTGGGCTGTTGCTCTCAGGCTAGAATGTGATGGAAACAGACATTGGTGAATTGAGATGCAGAATACAGCCAGTAGCTATTGTGTGTCCTGGCAGGAAAAGAGCTCAGGTGGTTTCGGTCTCTGACAAGCAAGAGTCAGGCTGGCGCTTTGTTATGAAAATCAAGTGCTGGCGGCACACCTCCGCTGCAAGGAGACTGCTGTAAAATGACAGGTCAGTGGCAATACAGGCCTTGTGATGCTCTAGGATGCTGATCATGTTCCCGGGGAGAATGTGACAAGGCCAGTGAAGAGGGTGAGGGTCTGATGTACCACTTATCTATCTGTGCTGCAGGCAAGCTTTCTGAGGCTTAGAGAAATCTTTGTTTTGAGTGTGGCAGCACTGAAACAGACCTGGTGGAATAACTTGGCTGCCCAAGCTGGCTTTGGATAATGAACTGCCTCACTCTTCTGTGTTACTGTGTATCCCTCACCTACTCAACACTAAGAGTTCCTGCCAAAAACAAAGATCTTAGCTTTCCCGTGATTGCTATGGAGCCGTCAGATCTGAAAACAACTAGCCAGTGGGTTCTGTTGCTTGTTAGGGCCACACCCTGGTTGCAACAGGAGAAATTAGGATGTCCATATGGAATAAGGGTGCTTATCATCTTGTTTGCTATGGCAGATGGATGTCCTTCTCGATTTCTCCACAACCTATGTCAACCTGATTGAGTAAAATTGAAAAAGGGAGAACAAATTCAGTCAGCATCTAGGGTACCCAGGCCTTCAGATTTTGCAGATCTACATCCCTGTCAAAATACAAGATCATTGAAAATGAGAAAGATCTCAAGGATTCTTTTAAAAGCAGAACCCCCCCGCCCCCCGCCAATCTGGCACACTTTTGCAAAGAATATGATCAAGAACTTGATTCTTATCCCAGAAATTTCTTTAAAAAGTCCTTGCTGAACTGGTGGGATGATGGAAAGCATGGATCATGTTAAAGCCAAGGAGGAATAAAGGGCTCAGGAACAGTGGACAAGAGTGGGAAGTGAAGCTGTGGAACCTGAAGGTAACAGGGAGAGGTAGAAGGAACCAGAGGTTGCAGGAGCCCTTGCAGGATGATCTGATGCGTACTAAGAAGGCTCCAGTCCAAAGCCACAACCTCCACCAATTGTTAAAATCCATTTACAAAGCAATTCTTTCTACCAAGCTTCACCCTCTCCCTGACCTTTTATATTAAAATGCCTAGGAAAGGCATACTCACTATATTAAGGCTCTAGAGACCAAATGAATGTGAATGAGTTTATCAAACACTTTCTCCCAGTATAATGGAGGCCTGTAAGTGCAGAAGGGGGCTGGGGGAGTATGTGTGTGTATGTGGTGTGCATGTGTATGTGGGTGTGTGTGTGGATTTGTACTTTAAGGAGAGAAATAAATACAAAGACGCAATTTTACCTATGTGGACAACCTTGGACTTGTATCTTAGAATATGTTTCTTCCAGACTCATAGAAATTAAAATGTCCTATATTTCTTCAATGAAAATATGCAAAACATATTTTAGAATATCTGCTATAGAATATCTATAGTATTTTAAAAATATCCATTTTAGCAGTTATATTGGTTTCCATGACTTAGTCGTTTTGCATAAGAGTTCTAAAAAGAACCAGGAAGCGTGCAGGGTGGTTAGATGGAGCTGGCACAACAGAATGCTCAGTTTTCCACCCTAGCTTGTCCTGTGATGCATAAAAGAAAAGAAACCACTTCTAGATGTCCAGTGCCACTGGTTAGAACAAGTTAATTCATATTTACATACAATGTTCCAACAGGGAGCCAAAATCCAGTTGGTGTCTAGGAGAACATGCTTATTTGCACACCATTATTCGTTAAACATTTGCTGAAAGCTAGCTGGTAAATGGTCCTTTAGGACATGCTTTTAAAAAAACAATCCCCTATTGCTTTTTTCACACTGTTTTCAAAAAGCCTCCATTAATAACTGCATTTCGATCAGATCTCTTAGTACAAATGAACCTCCCATCAAAACTCTAAGGGCAACCCATGATATTATCTTTGCCAATTGAAATTCTCAAGGTGAAATACATATGGGCTGTAATTGGCACCTTTGAAACATCATTTTCCCATGGAAAGCTTTCAGAGTTGCTGCCAGCAAATGCAGCCTGGCAGGTCCAGAAAGGTGAGGCGTGAGTATGAATCCTTCATTACCAGCAGGGTTTTACCCAAGTGACAGAGTTTCAGCTACCTGTCAATCACGCCCATCTCTGGTCTCGCAGGCATCTGCAGGTACTAAGCTGGAGGCATCAGCCTGTGCAGATAAATAATTACCCTAGCTGAGCCATTTCATGGAAAGGCAAAACTCTTTATCAACATTGCCTGCCCAGAAGCAGTTGTGAAATCTGCAGCTTCCTAGCACAGCCCAGAGAACAGAGCAATGTGTCAGAGGTGAGCAGCAGCCAGTGTGTAATGCATCCCAATTCTACACACATTCTTTGGTGATCTGCAGCTTCTTGAATTTCCATTATCAGAAAGTGGTTATAGGAACTATCACAAGACTCAATATCCAAAGTTTTACTTAAAATAAGTGGATTCTAACATATTTTTGTGAGCCAAAATGCTCAGTGAGATATTTGGGTCTCACCAATACTATGTGATAAAGGAAGTAAAAATAATTACTCCTCTATCAGACTGGATTTTCCCTAGAAATAGGATCAGGGTATGTATTATTGCCTGTAAAATTGGATTGCAAGATTTCAATTTGGCTTCAATTCCTAAGTTTTCGTATTTCTCAAGATTTTCTTGATAGTTAAAATGAATAACATTGAGCTCATACTATGTGCCAGGCATGATGCAGTAGGATTTTTAAATTGACATATAATATTTGTGCTTATTTGTGGGGTATCCTATTATAATTCAGTACACATGTACGACATGTAATGATCAAATCAGAGTAACTAGCATTTCTGCTTTCTCAAATATTTTTATTTCTCTTCATTGGAAACTTCAAATCTTCTGTAGTTATTTTGAAATGTGCGATTAACTTTTGTAGACTGTGGTCTAGAAAGTCTAGAGAGGAGAGAGGATGGTGAGAGAATGGATAACTGGTACCAAAATAGTTAGAAGAGAGGAAGTAGGTCTACTGTTGTTACCCTAGGTGTCTATTTGGATTATCTTCTTTAGTCCTCATAACAAACCTACACAGTAGGATCTATTACTATCCCCCTTAATATATCTTTAAAAAAAAACCCTAAGAGTTGAAGAGAAAAAAAGAAATTTCCAAGGTTCTGCTGGTAAGTGATGGGTCTGGATTCCACTGAAGCCTGTCTGCCTCTCACTCACAGTTTTTTGAAAACTAAATCCCAGTGTCTGCCAAAGCTCTACTTCAACAATGGTTGATGGCTGAGTCAGCTGACTTTAATACAATAATCTTTATCATTGTAACTGATCTTTGCAGTGTCACTAGTGGGGGCAATGATTGGTTTAAACACTTGCTCGATCACCCATTGTTGCTTAACCCAAACCATCTGTTCCACGTTCTAGGTGTGAAAACAGAAATATTCATAAATGAAATAAAAATTCCCAAAGGAGTAGCTTCCTGACCCCAAATGAAGACATCATTATCTTCTGCCAAATCAAAGAGAGTTCCTTCTGTAGTATAAGCCAGTGTTTTTATCCTCTGACAACATATCACAAAGTGTACAAGAGGCAATAAACTTCATTTTCTCTTGTTTTCTTTTCTTTGATCTTGAACCAAAGTCTATACAGTCATAGCAAAATGTTTGTCAATTCAGACATGTAATTCACTAGTCAGAAGTGCTCAGCCTTTAACGAACTGTGAGTCCTAGTCAATCTATGAAAGTACAGATTCCTGGGCCTTACTGCTCAAAAATGTGATCAATCAGTGCTGAGGAATCCACAGTGTTTACTGTGTGACTGAGGCATAAGTGCTTACTGTGTGATCTTGGTTCAAGAGGCCAGGGACTGATTACTTCAAAAGTAATGCCACAATGAGGAAATGAGACACTGGAGGACTCAGGCCTTCTCAGATCCTCTTGCTGCCTTCCCTCCCAGGAGTGGAAGGGAAGAAGGTAGAGGTCAGTGTAGAATAGAAATGCAAGGTCCTCCTTTAAAATTACTAGGAATTTCAAGATGGCAGCAGCAGGTTAACTAAGCAAGTATGGGAGCTTGGAGTGCACAGGACTCACAGCCATGAAAATGATCCTGTGTTTAGTGCTCTAAGACAGGAGGCTCAGTCACAAGTAAATGAAAGAGAAGGAGAAAGCTAAAAACAAAAAAAAAAGTAGATGTAACTACTTGATATATCTGGAAAGGTTACATTTGAAGAGATGGTAAGTTCTCAACTCTCAGCAAATTAAATGGGCCCAGTTCTTGGTTGGCCCTGTGACTGGTACAGGGCATTATACTACAGTATTTCCAGTATCCACAAGTATAGTGGGTTTAGTAGAACCTGGCAATCTAGTTACATAATCACGTAATTCACACTTCTCAAGTGAAGTCGTGAGATCTGAGGGGAAAAATTAGTGCAATAATAAAGCCAGAGTAAATCTGACTTAGTGTTGAAATTTGAGAGATTCCCTGTAACCACAGAGGGATTTGAAAAATTATGATTCATTATTATTTTAAATAAAGAAGGGTTTAAAACTCAGCTCCTAAAAGCAAGGCTAAACTTGAAAAAGTAAAAGCATAAACAAACTACACTTGAAAGAAATAGTACATGGGAGAACAGTAGTTAATTAAAGACACATCTCTTACCACAATAATAAGGTTTGGCCAAATCCCGTAGATGAAATCTGTTACTAAACACATGGGCAATCATTAAAAAATCACTCAATGCAAAATCAGATGCTAAATATTATCAAATTTATTTGTGTGAAGAGTCCCAGTATCCATGCAGGCCCCTGCGTTACCCAGGAAATTCTCCATCAACATTTTCTAAGGTGAGGAGTCCTGAATGCTCACCGCCAGAGCACAGATCTCTGTTCAGAGATGAACATGTCTTTTACAGAGGCCCTTCTCCATCTTTCCTTAGGGTGCAAATTAAGACACAAAGTCTTGCTTTTGCGGAATACTTCACAATAAACAGCAAAGAATACCCGGCCCAATGCCCTGGCTCCCGCCCCAGCTGTCTGCAGCACGGACCGCCCTGAGCAAACACTGCGAGCGCCATTCCCCACGCAGCAATGCGCTTTTCAACCCTCGCACAAAAGCTTCCATTTAATGTGGGCTGTAAAGCGAGCTTGACAGTAAATACAAGAAAAGGTCATTTGAGATTGAACACAGCTTTTCAATAATAGGAATTATCTGATGCAACACATGGGCATGTTCTTGCTTCACCCAAGAGAGCTGGAGACATTTTAGATCGATAATGGGATAAAGAAATATAAGATCTATTATGAAATTATGAAGATCTTAAGTGTTAATATGTACTGTTTAGGTAATGAGTAAACTGCGAAGTCTATGGTCATGGAAAATACAGTAAATCAGACATTTTTCCCACGCTTAGAAAAAGGCTTTTATTCTTCCTAAGCATTGTCCAGAGTCTTTGAGAAAGGAGTGTAGTAAGAAGTAAGTACCCTGTTCTCTAGTAGCCAACCGCAGCTGACATTCTCAGTAGAAGTGTGGCACATTTTAAAAAATGCGGTAACTCTTGATAACTTGTTCTCAAGAGATTGTAATACTGAACAATTCACTGACTCAATTCTCTCTTTCCTATATGTAAGTCTACTGCTAATTTGAGGATTTTTAAATAACTTTGGTGATGCATAATAAAATATTTCCTAAGTTTCCAGAAGGTATACAGACCATTAAAAGAATCTATGCATAGAAACTACTGCAGCTAATTTAATTAATAAAGAAGTAAAAGATAAATCTGATAAAAGAAAGTATTGAATTTGTAACTACAAGGGAAGGAAGTCAAATTAAGCAGTGAGTCATTATTTTACCTCAGGTACTTAAATCTCTCTACTTATAAAATTAGAACCATTTAATAGAAAATTTATACTTTTAATGAATAATCCATTATGATAATGAAGCACTATTGGTATTAGCATAATATATATACAGAAAACCTTCCTACATCATTTGGATGGATATTTTAAAAGAATTTTTTAAGCATGCCTTGGCCTATTCATTTTCCTTTTTGTACGAAACTGACATTACCATTAGTAGCAACATTTTTTTAGACAAACTATTCAAAAGTCAACTAACAAGATAGTGAGAACAGTTCCCACATACACATGGCTATTTGTTCTCTTATGTTTTCATTATATAGTTATTTTCAAAAATATTTATGGATGCATTATTAAAGACAATGCTATAAGGCATAGATCAGTCAGTTTACCAAAATGTGCTGATTTTGCACTTATACAAGGTTTTATGCCTGGCCCTGAAGTTGATTAAAGAAAATATGTCAGAAAAGTTTTAAAAAATTAGACACACTCCCTGTTTAGTGGAGCTATGAGACTTGGTAGGGGAGCATAATTTCCTCCCTGAGTTAGTTCTTTTCAGTACAGTGCCAGGTTGTACTGACACAACCCTTGGTTCTTGTTTGGCCCTTGTGACTGAGCGCAGTCACCAGACTGAGTATAGGTGATGGGAGAGGGATTTTCTCCATGTCCCTTCCATCAGGGACCATGAGGTGGGAAATCCCATGAGCATCAAGTCAGACCCCATGCATCTGCATTCCACACTCCATCTGGGGAAAGCAGCAGAAAGGAGCACTACAGTCCTGGGTTCAAATCCAGCTTCCATCTCTTTCAAGCAGAAATTTGGTCAAGTTGTTTCCTTATTTGTAAAACAAAAAACCCTAGCTTTCTCTTACTGGGATACCCAATGCAAAGCATATAATGTGTTTCCAGTAAATGTTGATTATTACTGTTGATCAGAATACAGTAGTCACATCTTAGGAGAAAACCCAATTTTCTTAGAAGGTAAGACTATAATATTCTCCCCTTCTATACTTAATTAGATGCCTTTGATCCTTAGTGGAGCTAAATAACTTTACTTATATGTATTTTAAATTTTTATGAGGCTTAAATTTCTTTCTTTAATAACTTAGGGGAAAAGCAGTTACATGTTTAATTCACTGTATTAGAAACAACTGGATGACTTCATGAAAGTATGATTTGTATCTCAAGAGGAATTTCAGTAGGAGAAGAAAGTCTAAGAGAAAACTGGACCAAACTGACAAGATTTTTTTATAACAGTATGATCAAATGTGTCTATTCTTAATATCATAATATTATAATCTTATGATCAAATGTGTCCACTCTTAATATTGCTGCTTTGCCAGTTATTTGCAATAGGATCAAGTGGAGAACAAAATGAACTGCTCAAGGTTCTAGATAGCTCTACTGATAAGAAATAAGCTACTTTTGGTGCCCAAGGAACCAATGGTTATCATACCATAAATTTTGATTTTCTGATAAACTGAAAGGAAGGAGATATAAAATTTCTAATTTTTCTCACCTTTGAATCTCTTTCTCTTACTTTCTTTATCTTGAAGACTGTTTAGGTAATTTTTAAAACAAGGTTGCATTTTAGAAATTTGTCTCATCTGGCTTATTATTTCAGTGGGAAAATTAGCTTCAAACAATCTAATAATATCAAGGTTAAAAAACTGCAGTGTGAATTTGTATAGATTTTAGTCCAACTTTAAGAATAAATTATTCCTTTTGATATTGATAACTCTTTTTAAAAGCCCAGCACATTTATTTACAATTTGTTTGCATACTAAGTTAGGTTGCAGTTTCCAACTGTGGCAACACATTTAGGCCAAATTTAACCAACAAAATAGAGAGAGTAAGAACGTCTCATCCACCTGTTAACTTTCAACTTTGTATTCTGAGATTTCCCTTATTTTCATCCACCCACATTCCCTATCGCTAAGATAGAAGGGTTAAGGTTGCTCATGTCTATGCTCAAAACACTTGATTTTTCCTTTAGTATTTATAGTAGTTTACCATTAATATGATATCAAAATTGTTTTTACAGTATTCCCTTTAGCAAACTCTAAACTTCTTGGGGACACCTCAAGTCAATTTAAAGGAGGAATGATTTATTTAGTTCACATTTTCAGAAGTTTCAGGCCATGCCCAGTTGGCCCCATTGCTTCTAGGCCTGTGGGGAGGCAGAAACATCGTGTAGCAACAGGGTGTGGTGGAGGAGAGCCGCTTGCCTCATGTGAGACAAGAAGCAGAGAGGAGGAAAAGAGCCAGAAAGGAAAAACTCTGCATAAAATATAACTTTCAAGACCAGGACCCCCGGACCTGCTTCATCCAGTTGGGCCACCTCCTAATGAGGACATGGATTAATCACTCCACCTGATGAAGTTAGAACCCTCCTGATGCAGTCAGTTCCCCAATCCCCGCCTCTGTACACTACTGAATCGGGACTAAGCCCTCAGCACATGGGCTTCAGAGGGCATTTTAGCTCCAGTGCACAACAATAACCTTTCACGTTGATTTCCAAACCCACTAAGGTACTCTATACATATTTGCTAACTTCTAAGGAAAAATATAATCTGAAATTCAGACAAGGGAAAAATACCACATTGCACATTTCAAGATAGAGCAGGAGTGAGGAAGAGGAAGTAAGTAGATTCTTATGATTACCTCAGCCAATCACAGTGGCTGAGCTCCAGTCAATCACAGGCTGTCACTTGATTAGAATATCCCCATATTAGTCAAATGCTGAGTAATCAAGCTGCTTCTGTATGTCCCTTTCTTTTTCATGTATAAATACGGAGCATGTTTGTTAATGGAGGGACTCTCTCTGAACCTCTCCTCTTCTGAGTTGTCTCAGATTCATGAATTGTTTTTTGTTCAGATAAACTCTGCTAAATTTAATTTGTCTAAAGTTTTTCTTTTTAATAGTGCATTTCAAGCACTGTGCTAGGCCCGTTCCATGGAGTTTTATGTATGCTAACTTGTTATCCTCATCACAGTTGGGAATGTAGCTAGTCATCCTGCCCATTATATAGAGCTGTACTGCCCAAGAGGGTGTCACTACCACAGTGAGTCACTGAGCACTGGAAAAGAAGTTTGGTCAAGATGAGATGTGCTATGTGTATGAGATAACACACTGGATTCTACATATTCAACATGTTATGGTTTAAATACAGAGCGTCCCCTAAAGACTTATGTGCTGATGGCTTGATCTCCAATGCAGCAAGATTCAGAGCAGGGGCCTAGAGAGGTGATTGGATCATGAAAACACTACTCTTATAAATGGTGACTTTGTGGCTGAATGGGCGATTATGAGGCTAGGCTCAGTTGGCCGTCAGACAGAAGGTGTGCCTTTGAAGGGTATATCCTGGCCCCAGACCCTAACTCTCCACCTGGCTCATTTCCTTTACTGTGATTCCTGGATGCCATGAGGTCAGCAGCTTTATTCCTCCACGTCCTTCTGCTATTATGTTTCTGCCCTAGAGTCAGCTGACCATGGACTGAAACCTCTGAAATCATGATCCAAAATAAACCTCTCCTCTTTTAAATTGTGTCTGTCATGTATTTAGTCACAGCAATGAAAAGCTGATTAATATATTTGTATTAAAAAAGAAAGGAGTACGTTAATAATTCTCATATTGATTATAAGTAAAAATGATAATTTGTCTCACATTAAATACATTAGTGAAACTAATTACACTCATTTCTTCTTACTTTTTAAAATGTGGCTCCAAGAAAATGTTAAAGTCAAAAGTACCTTCATTGTATTTCTGCCAGATAGTGCTCATCTGGATTCTAAGTGACTTTCTTACAAAGCTTGATTCAACCACTGAGCATATAAACTGGTGCTCAACCCCACTGTTCTTTTTCCTCTTCAGGAGCTTCCCAAGTAGGAAAACTTTCTTCCTCAACCTTGAACCCAACATGACTTCTTTGGAGGCAGAATCTGGAAACTGTATCCACATTTCCTCAAGCACTAGAAGGACAGAGACTTAAGAGAAATATCATCTCAGAAAGTTGCAGGGATCTGGGCTCCCAGATCAGAGGCTGCTCTATTCTGAACCCACAATTGGATGCTAACTCTGAGAGTAAGAGTGACCCCCATATTTGCAAATTGACTCCATTTACGGCTTTCAGAATGTGCTTAGTTCCCTTGTAATTGACTCACATACTATGAAGCAGCAGACCCTTACAGAATATTTCTTGGTGGAATTTCTAGGATGAAAAATGAAGTGAACATTCCTTTCTTCTTTGTTTACTTAAATGGTCACATCCCCCTACCCACTGCAAAGCCATCACCATCTGTTTTCTGTGATCTAATTACAAATGGAATAAGCTCTTAATTCCCCTTTCCATCACTTGAAGATCTATGACATGAAAACACCTCTGCAAATACTTCCAGAGTACTTATTTTTGTCACGTCTTTGATACGACTTAGGGGGTTATTTGTTTGTGTAGAAATAAATTTCACTCAGAGGTGTTTATACGACAGAGATTGATATGTGTTTTATAACCGTACATTGCCAAGTTTCCCAATTTGTTTACTAGCCTATCTTAGGAAACCAGGGAAGAAATGTATTTAAAGCCAGTTAAATGCTTTTAAAAAAATTTAAAATTCTCATTCTTTAAAAAAAATAATTATCACACACTTAAGAGCTTTCTAAGGCAAATGTTGCAGGATATGTAAGTTGGTTTCATATTTCCAGTACACCACTGAGTGGCTTTTCTCTCTGTCATAGTTGATCTTCACCCTTTACCATCTGGGGAATTTGAACTCTATTTTTAGCCATTTCATGAGTTGCCAATTTAATGCATTTAAAAGAGTGCAGAGCAGATGTCTAAAACATTGAAGGTAATTAATTAAGTCCCACAATTTCCAGACTACACAAAAACAATTTGCCATTGCCTGTAAAATGGTATAATTGAGTATTATAAATGTTTCCAGGCCAAGACTTGCTATGAATTATTTAGTGCATCTGTCCTAATTAAAGACCTATTGGAAGATTAATGTCTCGTAACCTGACAAACTACTTTACTTAGTAACAAATTATCCATATAATGACCTCAACCTAAATTTATATAACCCAAGAAGCCATCTAAAAGAACTTACAAGCACACTTCAGTAGAAGGAATTTTCCCTGCATATTTACTTTCATCCTCTCAATATTCTTTTGGCTTTAAATAGTTGTAAATGCAAATCAATCTGTTCCAAAATAAATTTTCTAATGACATTTCCATCTGTAGTTAAATCATATACAAATATATAATGCATATTCTTTCTCGCTCCCTTGCTACACCTGGCACAAAGAGTTTGCACTAAAGACAGATATAAGTAAATTTTAAACATTAAGTGTATTGGCAATGATGGAGAAGCTTTTTATTCACATTCTAGGGTTATGTTTTTAGTATGAGATTACCCTTGAGAGTTTAGAATTATTTTTCAGCAATAGGAGAGACATCAAATATTCAGCCAGCAGTATCTTTTACTACTGGGTCATTGTCCTTTCAAGGCTAAATCCCAGGGGAATCCTATGGAATTATAACACTGAGGTCATTGAAACCTAAACTTAAAAGCCAAGTAGAAGGACCAACCCTCCTCCGGCATTAGGGATCTAATGTGCATACTATAGCTATAGTCTCTATAACACTATTTTAAAAAATCAATGGTGTGCCATGTATCTCACAGAAAATGGAGAAAGGTCCCCTTGGCCTCTGTTGATTGCTTCTCATGATGTAAAATGGTCGTGAGAGGCAAGGGGCAGGGTCAGCAATGATAAAACTTAATACATTTTATTTTCAAAAGTAGAAGTCATCCCTTCTCATTGCAAATGCATTACCCTTACCATGAA
Source organism: Dasyprocta punctata (assembly GCA_004363535.1). NCBI lineage: Eukaryota > Metazoa > Chordata > Mammalia > Rodentia > Dasyproctidae > Dasyprocta > Dasyprocta punctata. The sequence continues at coordinate 47,981 of RJWM01002592.1, read as the reverse complement.
CTTCTTTAAAAGGCATTTTACATATTAAGTGAAATAAATCAGATGCACAAGCTTAAATATTACATGGTTTCTCTATATGAGAAGCCCAAAATATAAATAAAAAGCAAAATAAAAGATAGGGATCAGGAAGTAAGGAGATCTTTTTCATATTAGAAGGAAAACAAAACATGGAGGGAGGAAAGAGAGAAAGGAATGAAAAGGGGATTTAAAAAATTGGAAGAAAAAAATGGAAATAGAACTTTTGCAAATGGGAAGGAGACCAAGAAATGGAAGGAGCAGGGATGGATGGGAAAGGAGTTAGGGGCTAAAAAAAAAAAATTAAAATGCGTTATATATACACGCATCAACTCTCCATGATAAACGTAATCATTACAACCTACAAGTGTACTAATAAAATAAACAATAAAAACTCATAAAAGTGCATTTTCTGTCTTATTCCTAAAGCTTTAAATACAATCTTTTCACCTAGATTTAATAGGAGACTTTCAAATCTGAAGATATTTTTCTCTCTACCATAAATATTCACTGGTGGCCATAATTTAGAGCATAAAATACAAAAACATCATCAGTATTAATTAAAAAAATAAAAAAAATTAACAAGCACATTAAAATATAGCTACTTGGCCACAATTGTGAGAAAATGCACACATGCAGATATATAACTGTAGACTGCAGCCGAAAATATCATATATACATATGAAAAAAGTATTTGGCAAAGTGTTTCACTGTCATAAGGCCAACAGCAGTTTGTTTCTGAACTATAGTTCACAGTCATCTGCACATAGAGATAGTAAAATAATTTTTTTCTTCTAGTTTGGACCATAGTATTCATAAAGTCATTACACTTTAGCATTCCTGCTGTAGAACTTTCTTTTCTATACAGAATTTCTCATACTGGATAACAACCCAATTACTTTTTACAGCCCTGAATGAACTATATATTTTAACAGAAATTCAAGTCATATGCTCTTACAAGAAATAAACCCAATAGGGTCAGATTGATAGAATGCACTGTTTTTTAGCTTGTGCATCTACAGAGTATTTGGTGTTCTTTAAAAATGATTTTAGCCAGAGTCTACCTCAACAGAAGTACATAAGTACCTCTAATTATATACAATGAGTTTTCTGTCTTTTTGACTTGTTCCAAGAGGAAGGTGCTGAAATTGAGCGAGGGAAGGAAAGAGTCCCGTATTCTTTCAAAGCATTTGTTTTCTCATTTTGTAGAAAATTAGAACCTAGGGACAAGTATAAAGAATATGATTAAAATTGTTCATAGTCCCATAAACCAGTGATAATCCTAATCTATTAGGATTTGAGTACACTTCTCCCTTTTCCATTTGTGTACTCACTGTATGATAGAATCTTTGCTCATAGAGTTTTATAACTTGTTCATTACATTGTAAACATTTCTCAGTGGTCTTGATATTTTATCTGTCTCCTTGAACAAATGTCTCTTCTCCATTATAACTGTACATATTGTTGGTATCAGGAAGAGGAAATGTGTCTTTCCTGTGTAATTAATGTACAGACTTCTCAGAAATGGGGATTCAAGAAATTAACTCTAATCTACACACTCACACTTCTGTTCAGTAGTACATGACTTATAAACTGATTGGCACAAGACACATGTAATCATGTGTATGCAAGTTTGCAGATACACACATGAACTTGTATTTCTAAATTCTTGTAAATAGGTCATTAGGAAAAATTCTTAGCTCATTAAGAAATAATGACAGTGTTAAATATTAAAATAATACAATAAAAAACCTTGCAATTTGATTCTTTCAATGTCATAGCTATTAAGGGTGTGAATGTTTCCTTATTTCAATGAAAAATCAGAATTGAAACACAATTAAATGAAGCTTTAACATATATTGTTAAATTATACCCCACCCCATGCACACACAGTGTCTGTGTCCATAATATATGATAATACACTCAATAGTCTACGTAAATAAATCTTGATACAACTTCCACTGAGTCTAGTCCCAAAGTTAGTTTACTCCAAAGAGGAAAATAGAATGTGTAGAATGCTGGACTTAAAACTCAGGGACACCCACCAAGCCAATGGTTTCCTGATGAAATAAGTTTGGAAAGCAATATGTTTTATTCCCCTACGACAACTTTATGGTACATTATTTCAGTGTAGACTCTGACAGAATCCTTTCAATAAAGAAACCAATTTTAAAGTTTTTTCCTCCTGAAGTTTCAGAGTGAAACAAGTTGTTTGTTTGCGATACAGTGTCAGCCTAGGGAATGGGCAATTATATAGAACACAACATTTTAGGGTTGGGGGTTTTCAGATATTACAACTGGATACATATAGAACTCAGTAAGATTCATAAAGCAACCATCTGTGATGGTTTGTGTCTAGATGCCTCCTCCTCCAAAACCTCATGCAGTAATGGGGGGAAGAGTTTTTTGGACATGGCTAAATCTAAAGTGTGTAATATTGGGATTAAGAGTGCTGGGATTAAGGGTGGGTGACTGGATCAGTCCATTGATTGGATTGGCTCTGTCCTAATCCCAGTAGCTTTCATCCAATATAAAGAACAGAAAAAGACTTGTTTGCTCTCTCTTCCATTGCTTGCTTTTGGTATCTTCTGTCACCATGAATGATTGCCCTTCTGCCATGCCACACTGCCTTACAGTCAGCCAATTATGAACTGAAGCTCCTATAAACTTTGAGTTAAATAAATCTTTCCTCCTTTAACATTGAGTGTCAGATATTTTGTATTAGTAAATAGAGAAAAAAGTAACTAAAATAGAACTTGGTACCAGAAGCAGAGGTTACTGCTGTGACTATACCTGTCCATGATGTTCAAGAGCCTTTTGGAATGACTTATGGAAAAAGATCAGAAAGGTTCAGAGATGCAGGCTTCAAAGCAGAGTTGCAACACCTTAGGGTGTTCTGTATGGGAGATTCTGATCATAGCTCAGAAGACCAGATGACTGATAGAAAACCTACAGGTAAAGACCAGGTTCGAGAGGTTTCTGCTGGGAAGAAGGACTGCATTGGCTGCTGAACTCCAAATAATGTATGTAATGGCTTTGAAGAAAGCTTGTCTGTATTTTGCTTGTGTCCAGAGACTTTGCTTGAGACTGAGATTAAAGGTGGTGGACTAATTAATTCATCTGGCAGAAGAAATTTCAAGGCAGTCTAATGTTGAGATGGTGGCATGGCTATTGTTAGGGTTTTTTTTTTTTAGCAAGATTTATGTTCAGAGTCAAGAGCAAAGAGCTCATCAGAATGATTCAAAATATTTTGAGTTTATCCAGAAAAGAAACTCCAATAAAGCTGGGAACTGCAAAGATAAAGTGGAGGAGATCTTGGTTGCTGAGAAGAAATCCCCAGTGCACCACATTCTAGGATGGCAGTGGCCTAAAAAATTTATTTCTCAGAGTTGGATCAGAGTGCCCAGTGATCCAGGCACTTGACTTCTACCACCAAGAGAGAGGGAAATCTGACTACTGTTGAAGCTGGCAACAGATGTTGGCATTATTCATGTGGCACTGGTTTTAGGTGTATACAGAATATAAGAGCTGTGCAGCCAGGAAGTCTTCCATCCAGATTTCAGAAACCCTAGGAGACCAGGCAGTGTGACACTGAGAGGGCAGTGCATGAAGATGTAAGCGTGAATCCAAAGGTACAGTGGAGACACCAGAGGTTTGGAGAAACCAGGAAATGCTTTTGCCAAACCTACCATCTTGTGCATCTCTGAATGGTGCTACTTAAACAGGAAGGTATTAGAAATAAATGTCTTTTTCATACAGTATTTTTGAAAGGCAGATCACAGAGTACTATCTAAGGAAAACTGCAAAGAGGGAGAAAAGTGTGCCCAATAGAGAAGCCGTGACAGCTACAACCTTCAGAAGTGCCACAGGGGCAGAGTCTCTCAAGTCCTTTGGAGTTCACATCTTTCCATGGATTGCCTTTGATGATGCACATGGAATTTAATGTTTGCCCTGCTGGATTGCTTTGGTCCTATTCCTTTGTATCCCCATTTGTAACTTTTGGATGAAAATGTCTATCATGTGCCATTGAATGTTGGAAGTGTTCAACTTTCTTTTCATTTGTACTGAGACTCACAGCTAAGAGTTTGCCTTAAACCTCAGAGGAGACTTAGAACATGGACTTTTCAGCACTACTGAAACTATTAGGACTTTGGCAACTCTTAGAGATGGACTAAATGCCTTTTGGGTGAAGGAATGTACATGAGCTTTGGGGGAACCAAGAGCAGAATGGTACAGTTTGTGTTAGATTCCCCAACAAAGTCTAATGCAGTTATGGGGGCAGGTATTTTGGTGGAGACTGAATCTAGACTGTGTGATTGATTGTAGTGCAACACTGGGATTAAGAGTGAATGATTGCTAGATCAACCCACTGTTTGGATTGGCATTGCCCTAACTCCAGTAGCTTCCATAAAATATAAGAGACAGAAAGAAGCTTGTGCTCTCTCTTCCCTAGTTTGCTTTTGATATTTTCTGCCACCATGTATGGCTGCCATTCTGTCATGTCATGCCACCCTGCCTTAGAGTCAGCAGATTATGGACTAAAACTTCTACAAACTGTGAGCTAAATAAACTTTTCCTCCTTTAACCTTGGGTGTTGGGCATTTGGTCTCAGCAATGAGAAAAGTACCTAAGACACCATCTTTTTCCATAGGAGAGTTAGTGTTATAAAAATTATATAACTGAAAAAGTTGTAATGTAAAGTCTTGGATTCACACAGTAAAATAAATTAGTAAGTAAAGCAAAAGTGAAGTTAGGCTTTCCTCTGTCATGACAAGATTCCTTAACATATCTCTGATTTAAGAAGCTTTGCAAAAGTTCTGATATTTCATCCAAACATGGTACTCTGTGATCTGCCTTTCAAAAATACTTTATGAAAAAGCCATTTATTTCTAATACCTTCCTGTTTAAGTAGCACCATTCAGAGATGCACAAGATGGTAGGTTTGACAACAGCATTTGCTGCACAATCATGTCTTTAATTTTAGAATATTCTTATAAGAAAATATGTAAAGGTTTCTTACAGCTAATTGTATCCACTTCAAGTATACTTAGGTTTTGACACTTAGAATTCTCAAAAAAATAAAACTGACATTTTTAGCCAACTCCCTTAGCATGATAGGCAACCAAGACACTCCTTCAGGAAGGGGAATTTAAGTTACTCAACACACGTAGGTGAAGATGATGCTTGTTTTGTTGGGTAGCAAATCTCTGTACAATTCTTTTAAAAGAAGAAGGAAAATAAAGAAGGGGACTGAAGAAAAATAAAGTCGCTACTTTTCTACCATCAATGACAAAACCTAGAAACAGAGGGTAGGCTGGGTAGCTAAATCATTAGTAACAGATGAACAGTAAAAGGTCGGACCTTGGGTCCTATCTCAAATGATGACACACACATCACCTGCAAGTGACTGCATGGAAGAAAATGCCATGAAAGGGAAACAAAAGGGGGAAGAAAAAGATGTTACTCGACTTATTCCTGAACTCCATTTTATAGCTTCTTTATAAACAACTTTCTGCTTAAATTTTTGCTTCAGTGGCTTTTGTAATAAGTAACAAAATCTCTTAGCTTTACATCAACACCCAAGGCAGTATAATGCGCTCTTAAATGGATCTTCAGGTATTTTACAATTTGTGTTATGCTTTTTAGTTGATGAAATTCTCAGCCTTATAAATTAAGGCAGTTACAACAGAGAGGAGTTTTCATCCGGGACACCCTTGCTCTTTCACCAGTTCTTACTAATGAGAATTAATTTTAAGACAATATTCCTGAGAATCTACATAAACTTGAGCCTTTAAAGCCAAATACTAGTCAAGAGACCCCAAAACTTTGAAGAGGCTCAGTCTCTAAGGATTTCACGAAGATTATTTCTAAAAATATGAACATTTACCTGTGACCCCAGTTCTACTCAGTGAACATTTCCTCCCTCTAATCCTTGTTAAAGCAATCAGTAGCAAAGAGAAATAATTTCCAAATATATTGAAAACTGCTATAACCTCTCATTCCCTTATCTGTACCTTTTGATGAGATTCCTAAGCTAACATTTATTGTACTTTGGGAAATGCTTTCTGAATCTAAGACTAATAGCACACATTCCATACAATGGGCAATTTATGTATTGGAAATTGGTCTTTAAATCAGAATAAAACTGAACACAAAAATCTGCTTTGTGAGAGCATATACCACTTTTACATAAAGATCCAAAATCAAGCAATCTCACATTTGTGATTTCAAAGAGGCTATTTGTGGAAATGACAATAAAAGAGAGTTATGAATTTAGCCTAACGTAAAATTTTGTTTAATGTTTACTTTTTCTTACGAGGTGTATTTGATAACATAAACATGCCATGTTTATTTTAGGGTAAATCTGTTACATGACTGTACTGGATGTCAGAAAATAAATTCTGAAAAGTGAGCAACTGTTTTTGCCTCAAATTTAGTTTTTCAAAATCCATTCCAGCTCTGAGAGTGCAAGTGAAATTTCTGAGGATGCCAGAGGCTGGGGGTGAGAGGCAGGGGAGTTGGGTAGAGTTTCTTACACCCTAATGGGTGTGAAGATTGTGCTTTGTAGACACCCTACATTTCTGGAAAACTGAAGAAATAAAAAATAAAGTAAAAAGAGTACCAGCCTCAGTGAAGATTAAATTTTGAAAGCCAAAAGTTGTCCAGGAATAGGGTTCTCTGGTAGTGTTAAAAGCTGGAAGTGAAGTGACAGCATGAGGTAAGCAGTGCTCTTTTGTTTTTGTTCTGAGACACTGTCTTGCTATGTTCCCCAGGCAGGGCTCAAACTCTTGATCCAGTGTCAAGCTCCTGTGTGTGCCACCACATCCAGCTGTGTGTGAAAATGTCATCCATACATCTGACAGGAATTAGAACACACCTTCCAAACGGTGAAAGGCAACCAGAATCTTCTCTAGAGCATTGTGACAACCAGAAAATCTCAATCTCTCTCTCTCCTCTCTCTCTCTCTCTCTGTCTCTCTCTCTGTCTCTCTAATCTACAAATCTAAACTGAACAACAAAAAACAAGAAGTCCCATCTCTTATCTGATTTGTCAGTAATACACAGTGGCTTTGAGGTGACTTTTCCGGATGGTTCCAAAGCAAGGTAAAAACTCAGGAAGGCAAAGAATAGATTCAGAATCCCTTGCAAGGATGCTTTCTTGCCCCAAACCGGACCTTTCCCTTCTGAGCTGTCAGCTCCATCACCAATCCCTGAAACATTACTGTTTCTATGCAGTCTGCATGCTCAGCTGGGCTGCCCTCAGTGCAGTGTCACTGAGTAACAGCTGCTGTCAGGGAAGAACATCTACCTGAAGTTCGTATAAGGGGCATCCTTCCAAGATTTTACTTCCCAGGATTTATTTCAGTGTATTTTCCCTTGGGTTTAAAGGGTGGGTCCTGGAAAAGAGGATCAGGGTGTAGAAGTGAACTCCAGGGAAGGATGTCAGCCTGGAAAGTCTGGCAAAAATTGTTACCTCCTTCAGAAACTTTCCATTCTACAAAAATCTATACTTTTTTCAGTGTTTTAAAGAAGTCTAGTAATATAAAAATGCTCACTGACCCTGAGCACTACAGATTGAGAGCTAATGAAATTGAGTTTGCTGTTTCTAGATAAGAAACCTGGATTGCAAGCATGGGTAGATTACCTGGGGTTGTGTTGCAGGGACAGCTGAAACCGTATCTGCCTGGGCAATTTTTGGAAAATTCATAGTCTGTGGCAGAAATGGCAAAAGGATTTTTCTGTCTTTCTTTTTAAAAATATCTTCCATTTTTATTAAACACACACTAATTGTGCATATTGATAAGGCTTAATGTAGTATTTCCACGCATGCATACAGCATGCATTGGTCAAATCCAGCATCCATTTAGCCATTCTCCCTACCCCATCCTTTTGGGTGGTGTTGAGGATTGTACCCAAGTCCTTGCACACTTGAGGCAAATGCTTTACTTCTGGGCTCCACCCCCAGCTCCAGAAAAAGGCTTTTCTGTCTCTACTATTACCGACCTACCACTGGTGTGAAAATGACAGAAAAACTAGAGATGTGAGCAATACTTTCAGCTGGAGAGGCCGGTGGCCCAATTTCTGCTTTATTTTTGCAAGAGTTCACCTGAACAGTGGGAAAAAAATCTTAACTTTCACATGATCATATAGAGATTTCCTACAGTTCAACAATTATTTTACCTATTCCTGTTATCACTTATTGTCTTATGTGAAGAAAAAAATATGAATCAATTCATTCAAATAAATCATTTTCTTCCCATTTGAAATTCCGTATTCCTATGGAAGTTGTGACTATCAGTTTGAGTGGATTAAGAGATGTCTCACAGGTTAGTAAAGCTTGATTGTGGGTGGCACTATCCAGCTGGCTTGCAGCCCACACAGAATGAAAGAGGACGAAGGAGGAAATCAGCCAGTGTTTGAAAAGCTCTGCTTGAGCAGCTGCATCTTTTGCTACTGCCATCATATGTGAACATCGGATTTGGGTTTCTTTCCCTGACTTTCAGAGAATGTCCAGTCCTTCTGTTTCAGAATGGTGCTACATTTTAGATCCCTCTTGTTCTGTGGCTTCCAGATTCTTGGGCTCAACAGCTCCAGGAACCTCTTGTTCTCCAGTGCCATTGTGAAGTTTCCTACCTCTGACCCTACGGGCCTACCTGATATATTACCTTGTATAGTTTCTATATATATTAATACAGAAGTCAAATACATTTAGGTATATATAATTAAATGTATATTAATTATATATATCAATTATATACACACACACACACACACACACACACACAGAAGCCATTCATATAAGAAACTCATAGTTAAAATCTTGGCAAAGCAAGCTGGTAAAAATTATGTGGTTTCATTGAAGCAAGCTACATTGCACTTCTATTAAGAGCAGATGCTGGCTTGAAGTTCTGGGTTTTAGATAATCAGCTGCTTTTCCAGTCTGTCCAATGTGCATATAAGGATACAACCAGCCTGATGAATTATAATCCTGTCTTAGTTACTTTTTACTAGTTGCTGAAATGAAATACCTGATGCTAAAAATTAGGTAAGGAAAGGTTTATTTCTTACAGTTTTTTGGGAGTTTCAGTCCGTACTCGGTTGGCTCCAAGGAAGCATGGTGTGGCAGGGCTGCCATTCATGGTGGCCACCAAACAGCAAGACAAACCGGGTGAGAGAGAGAGCAAGAGGAAGACCCACCATCCTTACACTGTATATCGGTTCCACCTCTGTGCGGGTGCAGCACTCACAACACCAGTCCTAGCACCAGAAAACAAACCATTCACAAATGCCAGACTCAGTCCCATCCAAATTAGGAGTTTTTGAGGGGGAAACAGGATCAACCAATACAACTCCTAAATCTATTACTGTCATTTATGAAATTTTTACAGCTCAAAGATGTACAAACTGTATTCAAATTCCTAGGATTCCAAAGTAAGACACTACGAGTCAGTGTCTTAAAATATTTGACCATTTTAAAAACCTGCGATAGTCTTTTGTAAAATAAGGTCATTAGTTAAAATACTAGTTGTTATGGGTTTAATTACATTCTGAGAAAATATCTATTGTAGTCCTAACATTTAGTACCCATAAATATGATCTTATTTGGAAATAAAGTCTTCACAGATGTCAAGTTAAGATGAAGTCATGCCATTAGCGTGGGCCTTAATCCACTATTACTGGTGTCTTTAGAAGAGGAGAGCTGGTTGTGGTAGAGCATGCCTATAATTCCAGCATTCTGGGAAATTGAGGCAGCAGATTTGCAAATCCAAGCCCAGTCTAACCAGTTCAGCAATTTAACCAGACCCTGTCTTAAAATTAAAAAAAACAAAATTAAAAAGGACAGGTGATGTAGCTCAGTAGAAAGGCTGGGAATTCAGTCCTCAGCACTGAAAAAAAGAAGAGGGAAAAAAGAACCAGGATGAGGAGGCAAAGATGTAGAGAAAACAAAGAAAATATTCCAGGAAAAGTTCATATGATGACAGAGGGGGAAAGTACAATGACATAGCCATAAATCAAGTGAAGACAAGGACAGCCAGTAACCACTGGAAGTTAGGAGCAAGCAAGGAAAGAGACTACACTCAGAGCCTTCAAAGGGAGAGTGGCCCAGAACTTGATTTCAGATTTCTAGCTTCCAGACCTCTGAGATAAAAAATTGTTGTTTTAAATCATCCACTTTCTGTTACTCTGTCAGGGCAGCCCTGGGAAGGTAATAACTAGTTAAAAAATGTTTAAACAAATAATGATAATTAATTTGCTCAGAGGATTTTTAAGTAGATAATTAATATTTACTATATTTCAATACAAAAAATGATTTTTCTGTCCTATGCTGATGTAATTACCTTAAATTTCAATCTGTGAATGCTAGAGATGAATTTTCAGCAATTTATATGGGGAAACAAATAAATAAAACAATAAAACAGAATAAGAACTAATTAGCATGTGCCAACAACCCATAAAAGCATATGCTGAGATTTAGTTGTAGCTGTAACTGAAGGAAAGCTGTTTAAGTTTGCTGTGTTACTGATTATCATCAACATCGGTTCCCTCAGTGGACAGCTATTAGGGAAATGTAAAGGTAAATGAGTATTTACAAACTTTATGTGAAAACTAGAGAACCGTTTTACATTTTGGCTCTGGTTCTAAAAGCTGGGAAAGCCAAGAGCTTGACAATGGCATCTGCTTGGCATCTGTTGGCATCTGATTAGCTTCTGGTAAGAAGCTTCTTGCTGTATTATAGCACAACAAAAGGGCAATACACGTAGAGACAGAGCTTGCTAGCTTGGGTCTCTCACTTCTTATAAAGTTACAAATACCATCATGAGGTCCTCATGACCTCACATAATCCTAATTGGGCCCCACCCAGAGATAGAATTAACATACTAATTTTGGAAGTAAATTACTGACACATGGACTTTTGGGGGCTACATTCAAATTATAGCCACATACAGGGCCAGAAGATCCAGATGCAGATGAAAAGAAAGCAAGCCAGAGAGTTCAGCTCTTACTATGAGACGGGTGTTCAGGAGATACATGGCAAATCATGTCCACCTATGATCTCAGCTCTTATTGCAGATCAGAGCTCAAAGGGAGTTCCATAGGGTCCTTGGAAGCAGTCTGGTGGAATGCTCTTCTCCAGTGATCACAAGACCTCTTCTGGACAATTCTTACAAACATGAAGGCCTTTCCTCATGAGTCACCTTCACAGTGAGCGCCTCCTGGCTCCCAGTGAAAAACGTAAAGTCCCTGTTTGAGAATTGAATTCCCTTTCCCTGCTTGTGTTTTTTCTTTCTGTATATATAGCTACAAAATAATATTTTACTTACACTGTGTTATTGCCTTTCTCCCAACTAGAATGCAAATGGTCAGAAAGACTTTTGACTCCATGGTTCACAGCTGAATTCTCAAAGAGGAGCACCTGGCATTTGGTAGCCATTCAATGTAATCCTTGATTAAATGAACTATTGAGGAAAAGTCCTGTGCTTGTTTGTATCATGTTTTCTTTCTTTCTTTCTTTCTTTCTTTCTTTCTTTCTTTCTTTCTTTCTTTCTTTCTTTCTTTCTTTCTTTTTTGGTATCGGGGATCAAACCCACAATCTCGCACCTTCCAGGCAGGTGCTTACACCACAACTTATTTGTATCATGGAGCACAAGAAGCCCTTAGGAGAGTTATCTAACTCCTGAATCTGACCAATTTATAAGAGTGAATGGAATTCTGGCTTATGTTCATATATTTCAAAGACCTGAGGGAAGAATTAAGTGAGGAGGGAGTAGAGCTGGTGGGAAATTGTTTTTCAGCTGCCCAGTCAAGAATCTATCATCAATTGAACATTATAAACATTTTATCCATTTTGGGAATTGATTATTTCCAACTGCCAAAGCCACAGTTTGCTTAATTACTTTTGAAGCATTTGTAAGAGTACAAAATCTAAGGACTTTATAAATGTACTACAAGAAGATTTGGTGCCTCCAGCACCCCTAAACTAACACAATGAATTGCTTGAAAACTACAAAATAGTAAAGCCTAAATCAATCAATCTTTACTAAAATCTTTAAACATAGCAAGCTAAGAAGATGTAGACAGAAAGAAATGAGTGCTTAAAGATGGCGCAAAAGCTATAATAGCCCTGAAGGGAGTGAATTGGATACTTGAATCTGGTCTGTTAACAAAGTGTTGCCAACTGACCAATGGCAATTTGGCCAGGCAACACTGATGAGGTTCATGAAGGAAACACCAGTATGAGGTGTTTCACAGGAAGAGGCAGGTAGGGGACTCAAATGTTCCCTCTACTAAGATTTGATTAGAGTTGGTACCCTGCAACCAAAGCAGCCTACCTCCAAATTCAGTAAGTTTGAGCCTAGCTCAAGCAATTTATCAAGAACTTGTCTCAAAAAAAAAAAGAAGTATGTGTGTGTTGGGGGAGGGTATAGCTTAGTAAAAAGATTCTGGGTTCAATTACCCTCACCACAATAAATAAATGAATAAATAGTAGTATGTATACTGAATCCTTCCTATATGTTAATTCTTTATTAGTATATTTCTAATACTAAAACAAAAATTTTAGGGTGAACTTTAAAGTCCATTTACATGCACACATAGGATATAATTTCTACCAATGTAATGGAAATCCCTCTATAATTGTAGAAACGGTGTAAAAGAAATTTAATACATACAGTCTACAGTTGTATTATTATTAAGCAAACAAAGTGACTGACGTGAGTGCGAGGGCTGCTGCCTGGAAGTTCCAGGGTTCTGCCTTCCCAATCCAGCTCTGTGGGGTTCCCTACTATGGTTGGTAGCATCAGGTGGCAATCATCTTCTCTGCCTTAAATGTTGATAGCAGGAATCTCTGATTAGATGTAATTATTGGTGCCCATTTTCTTAGCTTCCCTTGTGCCACCTCCTGCTACCCTGCAGAGTTGGAGAGTGGGACTGAATGGGAGAGGAAGCTAATCACAAACTCTTAATTCATATTCACATAGGATGTGTTGCTGAAGAATTTCTGCTATGAAAAAATTCACAGCATCAATCCATAGATAGTCTTAAAAAAAGTAGCTCACTAACCAAAATACGTGGTTTTGAAGTTGTCAATAAGCAAGCAGCCTATCCAAATTCTTGGATAGTTTGGTGGTTAAAAAATATTAAGACGGAGATAGTTTTCATGTATTAGGCTTCAGAAGACCAAGCTTTGCACTATTTGGTTCAGTAATTATACCCTGTGACTATGCAGATGATTTCTGGTACTAATCCTCACAGCCTCTGTCCAAGGATCATTCCTGAGAATCTGCCACCAAGTGTAGGGTTACTTTTTACTCTAAGCGTTCTGTCCTATCTTATAGCTCATGAAAGAAAACAGTTATATTTAAATTTTAAAATTACCTTCTACTTATTTGGCTACTTTAATTTTTAAAAATTTCCTGATAATGGCACATACTTAAACCATCCAATTTGATATAACATACACACCATATGCATATATATATCCCCTCCCTACTGTTGCTTCCCATCTACCTCTAGCCACCATCCCACCACACCCATTGGCAGGCAACTAAGGATTTCAAGTCTAGTTCACACTTCCCAGAATTTTATGTAACTGAAATTTTACCATATGTTCACTTCTTTCTCATATGGGTTTTCCCTGCATGTCATAATGATTTTACGATTTGTCCATTATTTCATGTATCAATACTTTATTATTCTTTTTTATTACTGAATAGTACACTGTTCCATTATGTAGCCTCATCATATTTGTCTACCCATTCATTGGTTGATATATATTTGGTTTGTTTCCAGGTTTTAGTTATTGAAAATAAAACTTCCATGTATAGTCATGTAAATTATTTGTATGGAAATATTATTTTTTGCTTGCAACTTCTGTTGGGTAAATGCCTCAAAGTTGAATGACTGGATATGATAGGTACATTTTTGTTTTTTTAAAGGAACTGCTAAACTAATTTTCCACAGTGATTGTACTGCATTGAAGCTATAATTTTAAAGAGAACTGACATTTTAACAATAATCTAAACAATGAGAATCATCTAATTTCTTTAAGTTTAAATTTTTAATTCCTTTCAGCAATGTTCTATTGTTTTCAGCATTTGTACTTTTTTTCTCTCCATCAATATTTCATGTTTTTGAAATTTTATCTGTTTTTAGGATGTTCAATTGATCATCACTAGCACATAGATATATTGTGGGGCATTTTATTTTGGTCATGCACACTGCAGTCTTGCTAATTTCAATATTCCTAGTAGTTATTTTATAAGATTCCATCAAATTTTCCATATAGTTGATCAGGATGTTAGAGGATAAAGACATTTGTATTTTTTCTTTTATATTCTGGAGGTTTTCATATATTTACTGTTTGTTTTATTGCACAGGCTACAACCTTCACAAAAGGCTGACTAGAAGAGATGACACCTGACAAGACTTTTTAGGGAAGAAAGTTTAGTGGTTTTTTTTTTTTTTTTTTGGTTTGTTTGTTTTGTGGCACTGGGGATCGAACTCACAGGTGCTTAAGCCACTGAGCCAAACTCCCAGCCCTAATTTAGTGGTTTTTGTTGCTGTTTTGTTTTTTGTTTTTGTGGGGACTGAACCCAGGGCCCCCTCACTTACCTACTTTTCCAGACAGTCTCTCTAAAGTCATTAAGTTGCCAAGGCCAGATTCAAACTTGTTCTCCTGCCTCAGTCTCATGGAGTACTGAGATTACAGGCATGCACGGCACCTGATTAAGAATTAAGTTTTTGTTCACTTAAATGCAATGCTAAGTGGAGGCATTTTATAGGCACTATTAATTTGAGGACATTTTATTTGACTAGTCGCTTACTTAATAGTTTTTTACAATAGGAATTGACTTTAAATTTCATCAAGTGCTTTTTCTGCATCTTTTGAGATGACACTATGATTTTTCTTTTTCAATATGGTGCTATATGGTGAATTTACTAATTGATTTCCAAGCGTTAAGCCAACCTGTGTCCCATAATAAACCCCACTAGGTTGTAATGTATTATCCTTTAAAAATATAGTTGAAATCCATTTGCTAAAATTTTTTCAGCTTTCTATTTACGTTCAAGAAGAATACTGGTTTATTATTTTCTTATGCTATTTCTTTTCTTCTTAAATATATATTTTTATTTTTATTGAGACAGTGGTTATATGTAGTTATGGGTTGCATACAGTATGATACTTCAGTGCATATGTATGAGGTGCAATGATTGGATAAGTGATATATCCATCACCTCAAACATTTATCATTTATTCAAGATGGCAACATTCAAGATCTGTTCTATGTATTTAGTTTTGGTACAGGATTATTCTGGTCTCATAGAATGCCTAGAAAATAAAGTCCAGTCACCAAGTTTCTAGAAAAATTTATGTAGAACCAGTATTATTTCTTCCTTAAATGTTTGGTATAGTTCAGCAGTGAGGCCAATGGTAACTGGAGTTTTCTTTGTGGAAGTATTTTCAATCATAAATTTCTTTAAATGACATGGAGCTATCACATTCTCTATTGCTTTTGGAGTGAACATTAGCAGTTTTTGCCTTTCAAGAAGTTTGTCTATTGCAATTAACTTGTCCCCCCCAGATTCTCAATGGGGGGACAAGTTCTATATTTTCTTGATGAATTGACCCTTTTATTATCATGAATTATGCTCTTTATTCTTAGTACAATTCTTTGCCCTGAAATTTGCATTGTCTGATATCACTGTAGCTTCCATTTTTTCTTTATGTTAGGATTATTATTACATATATTTTTCCCATTCTTTCACTTTTTAATCAATTTGTGTCTAAGTCTGTTTCTCACAGGCAGCATTTAGCTGAGTTGTGATTTTTTAATCTAATCTGAGAACCTATGTCTTTTAATTCCTATACTGATATCCTTTAAATTTATAGAGATAATTGATATTCTAAGAAGAAGTAGTATGAATTTTTTGATTTAAATTTATCCAAGGAAGTCAAACACATTCTAATATTTGATGCTTATACTGTAAGAGTTGGAGAAAACTTTAAAATTCTTCTAGGACAATCCTTGTTTTATGCTTGAAATTCCTGCACATCATCTTTTCCAAATTAATCTTCTAAATAAATGCAAAGATGATTAAAAGTTATTAGTAAAGAGTACCATTTCAGTGAACATGAAAGTATAATTCTCTTTGGCATGTGTTCTTGTGTCTAACGCAGCTTTCTAGCAAGTCATACAGTTTTCCAGTTAAAGGTCTTGTCAGATATTTGAAGGTATTTTCTTATCTTAAAGTTTGTCTTCTCTAAAAAATTTTTTTTCAATGGTTCTGATAGCATTCACACTAAAATTTTTGATTTGTTTGCCACGGACCTCTATGTTGTATTTGTATTTTGTCTTTGTTTATCTTGAATGTCCTAATTATACTATCATTCAATCCAAATCTTAACCAACAGTGATTTTACAACCAGTTTCATTTATTCATTTAATAATAATCAGAATATTTATAATGTATTATACAACAAGCATTAAACAAATAATTATTGAGCATCTCCTTGGAGTAAAACAATATGTTTCCTTGTTCTTGCTGAGCCCTTCTTTTGCTGCTGAAGTTTTTATTAACTTTTAATTTTTACTTAATTTTAATCTATTTTTTAATTCTGACAAGTACCTGTACTTGTGATCATACTATTGTAATATCATACTATTAGTTCATAATTGTACACTATTACTTCAATAGGGTTAATTTTGTTCCCTCATGCTGTTGGTATACTCCCTATATACTCTCCATAATGAGTGGAATAAATTAATTAGTTGATTAATTCACGCCTATTGAGTGAATATTTATTTGTTTAAAAATAAAGATACTTGGTACTAAATATTATATTTGCTGTGCTTTAACTATTTTTGCCTCTTTGATACTAAAAAATTAGTTTGAAATTCTTCTGAATCAGGGATATTATTTTTACCTTCTGGGCATAGAATTAGCATGATACTTATAGCACAAGAAAGTATGATGTCTATTTAGTCATCCAAATAAACATTGGAGAAAGTCAGTTTAGGGTAATTATAATCTATCTTTATCACTCACTTGAATTATGTAAACACTGCCAGTTTTAAAGTTCTCATACTCTAATACATTCTCCACAATGCAACTTTTTTCCTCTCTTAAACACTTATCAGCTCATACCATATTTACTACTGAATATTAGCATACAGTGGTTATGCCTGACCATACGAGTGAAACCCAACTTCCCTCCATTGTTTTGAGTCCATTTTCAGTGTACTCCCAACCAAACTTTATCTCCTCTGGTCATTTCCTTTCTTTACTCATCCAAAAGCAAATGGTTTCGTCCTACCAAGGTTCATTGTAGGTCAAACCTCTTTGTTTCTTCTCATATAGTTCTCTTCATTCCTCAACATCTCTATTCAAATCTATGTTCTTTTCAAGTATTAATCAGACCCAACCATGAGTAGCTTTCAAGACAAGATCGGGTACATTCAGAGAGGGATGGATGGCTATATACTCTTTGGATCTATCTCAAATGTCTCCCACTCTGTGGAAGCCTCCAAACCTCCATGAGACTGTTGAGCAGTGAATTTTACCCTTAGCTAAACATTAGAATTGCTTGGGGAGGTTTTCAAAAATTTTTACATCTAGACTAATCATTCTAAGTTAATACATGCACAGTACAAAATGAGACCTTAATAGTATTTTTAAGCAGTCAACCTACTCAGTAGAAATGAGAATTTACTTTTTAAAAAGCAATAATGGGATGTATCTTAAGAACACTAAGAATAGTTTATATATATATATATATATATATATATATATATATATATATATATTTGTACTCTTTGCTTCTAGCACTAAGGGCTATTAATGATAATAGAATAATATTTATTTACCTAAAAGAGATTATTACATGGAAAACTGATGAATCATGATAAGGAATTTTATCCTTATTCAGTGGTAACTTAAAAGATCAGAGTCATTGGAGTAGGAATCTCAGAGAGCAAACTTCTTTTGTAGAAAATTAATGAGTGAGATTATAAGGACACATGAAAAAACTCTCATGCTTTTTAAAAGGCAATTTACCTAAAGAAAAATCATGTGAATACAATTAATATATTTTGTGTCTTTGCTGCTTTCCTTACTTTAATATTCCTTTAAATTTGATCAGTGTACACTGTATGAATGTATGCAGATGTCACACTGAACCTCATAAATAGGTGCAACTAATAAATGTTGATATGAAAAGGAAATTTAAAAAGAATATTCCTTTGAAAGTGTACTATTAACTGCCCCTTTTCTTCCTGCTCAGATCAGGGGTACAGTTTACCATGTTTACTCATTGGTGGAATACAAAACTCACCCCAAAGATGCTCATTATTTACTTAGCCTTCTGAATGACTTACAGGCTCACATTGACTTTCAAAGGAGCAAGAGCCGGCTGACAAGGAGCATGCTATCGCCCAAATCATTCATAGAGCATTTTTTTCACTTCCGTGAGAAGCAGTTTTTTCTTAGCCCTCAGTGCAGGGATCCCAGTGACAGTCCTATTACAGAGACTTAGAAGAAGGAGGCCATGGGAGAGATTTGCTGCGAGGGGCGTCCATATATCTGCTTGGCCTGCACAGCTTTGACCTGTCAGAGAGCATTGTCTCAAATTTGTCCATTTTTCGAAGGCAACTGAAGGAGACATCAGAACCTGTATTATCTAACAAACCTTGAATTTAACTGTAAAATATACATTCTGGTGTTTCCATTACTGATTTGTGATCAGTGTAATGTTTTCACCACTGATTTGTGACCAATGTAAGTTGCCCTTTTTTATGTGGAAGAGTCACGAAAGATGAAGAGTTGTTTAAATGGCATGCAAAAATAGATGTAGATATTCTATATGACTTCTATGCATTAAAATATTTCCAACAAATTACTTACACTGACTGTAATTTAATGCAAGCAAACAGAAGCTCAGGGCTGCACCAGCATCAATGAAAATGAGCCATGTATTGGTTCAAGGGGTAAAGGGTAATTCTCTCACTAATTTCTTATCAATGATTTTGTTTTCCAGTTTAAGAAATTGTCTTCATTGTTTGTTGTCGGTACTGGTCTTCTGTTAGGTATGATACTGATGAAATCATGTGACAATTAACGCAAAGTATGAAGTAGTTCTTTATGGGTATTTTTTGATAAAATGAAGGTATAAACTTATTTAGACCTTGCTTGCATTTTGCTTCAGTTTGCATATAATCAATTCAGTCTTTTTTTTTTTTTTTTTTTTGGTACTTGGAATCAAACTCAGGACCTTGTGCTTGCCAGGAAGGTGCTATGCCACTGAGCTATATCCCCAGTCCATTAATTCAGTCTTAATAGAAAATTTTTCAGTTAACTGCCTCCTTTCTAGATGGGAAATTATATTGTTAGATATATGTGTATCAAGAATTTATCAAAA
Organism: Dasyprocta punctata; assembly: GCA_004363535.1. Lineage (NCBI taxonomy): Eukaryota > Metazoa > Chordata > Mammalia > Rodentia > Dasyproctidae > Dasyprocta > Dasyprocta punctata. The sequence continues at coordinate 28,550 of RJWM01002592.1, read as the reverse complement.
GAAATTAAACATGTATTCATAATATACTATGTTAGGTATTCTAAATACACCACACACTTACTCTTAAGTTTTCAAAAACTTCTCACATTCTGTTTAGATAGAAAGATGCTATTAATTAGACATACATTAAAGGTTACAGATGTTATTTATTATACTGACTATAAACATAAAGTTCTATATTTACCATATGGACCACAGTCTATACATCATAAGTTAACATAGCTATAATATATGGTATACAGAGATACGTTATGTGCATTATATATGTATGGTATTTATGTAAATACAACTAAATGCTACATTTCTGTACACCAAATAAACAAACCCCTGCATATCAAGTAATGTTGAGAATATTTATGACTTGTAAAAACCACAGTTACATTTTTCTATAAATTAAATTTCAGGGCTTCGCAAGACATGCTAGTAAAGATAAAAATACAGTATAGTACGTGTAGATCTGTTTTAGGAATTTTGCAATACTAGAAAAATACATTTGATTAGTATTTGTATTTTGGACTATAAGTAATTGTTTGTATTTGTCCTGATGATTAAAATACATCTAAGTAAAACTTTACCATGATTCAGAAAAATACCTACATACGTGAAGGTAATATTTATTTCCTGTCAACAATGTAGAAAGGTTTCTTTTTGCCCCACAGCATCACCAGCATTTGTTACTGTTTTATTTCTTCATGATAGCCATTTTTTTCTGAGTAAGATGAAATCTCAGTGCTATTTTAAATTAAATTTCTCTAATGGCCAGTGATGTTGAATATTTTTTATGCATATATTGGTTATTGTAGTTCTACTTTGAAAAGTGTTTATTTATTTTGGTTGCCCATATTTTTAGTTGCCCATTATTTGATTGAATGTTTTATTTTGGGGGGTCCATTTGTTTTGAGTTCTTTATATAATTTAGATGTTATCTCTCTGAGGAATAACAGTCAAAATGTTTTCCCACATTCTAGGTACTCTCTACTATGTTGGTAGTTTCATTTGCTGTGCAGAAGCTTTTTAATTTGATTTATTGATTCTTGGTACTATTCTTTTGTTTTGTTTTATTTTTTGGTACTGGGGATCGAACTCATGACCTTGTGCTTGCTAGCCAGGTGTCCGTGCTGCTAAGCTAAGTCCCCAGCCCCTTGGTAATATTCTTAATACAATGTAAATGAAGTTTTTGCAGCACTGGGGATCGAGCTCACAGCCTTGCGCCTGCCAGACAGGCACTTATGCCTCTGAGCCAAACTCCTGGCCCTAGGTTTTTGAGGCAGGGTCACACTATGTAGCTCAGGCCAGCCTTGTTCTCACATGGTAGCCCAAGCAGGCCTCGAACTCACAACACTCCTCCTACCTCAGCCTCCTGAGTGCTGGGATTAAAGGCATGTGCCACCACACCTGGCTGGTAAATGAAGTTTTTAAAATACAAAATCGGATTTTCTTTTTTTATTATGCATTAATTGGGATACTCTAATGTCTGTTGGGTGGGCATTTATTCTCAGATTTAGTGGGGGGTGAAAAGGGAAGTAGTTGATCTTATTTAGTTATCTATCAGTACTCTGGATAGTGAATATATTCTCAAGAGTTAAAAAGAAAAAATTGAAATCTACAGGATTCCTTGGCTGTGGCTAGAAATACTTGAACAATGTTCAGCAGTGGGGAATCAAGAGTCGGTAGGAAATAACTACCTGGAGCTCGGGTGCAAAAAAAAAATTAAGAGGTGGTGAGGTGTTGTAGGGATAAAAAACATTACCACTTCTAATTTTCTGAGCTATACTTTAAAATTTGGTTCCAAAGCCTTCATCTGGAAGTTCTGCATCTTTTGTTTCGTTTTGTTTTGTTTTGTTTTTTTGGTACTAGGAATTGATCAGGACCTTGTGCTTGCCAGGCAGGAACTTGTGCTGCTGAGCTATATCCCCAGCCCAAGTTCTGCTTTCTAAATAAGGCTAATCTTCAAAGATAACTCAGCAAAATGGCTAAATATTCAGTATACAGCACTTTATAATAATTAAAGCCAATGTAACAGAAAATTTAAGATTGAATAACTGTTACGTTTATTTTTCTTACAGGAGAGGTGCTTACTTGCTGAGAATGTATTACTACAGTATTTTTGATACAAAAATTGAAATATTAACTCCCTGTAATTAAAATGTTCTTTAAAAAAGCTCTCATGTGGAATTTTATTTCCTCTAGATCCTAAGTTACCAAAAGTATGTCACTCTTACCTTTAAACAAATGCCTTTCATTGCGTACTGGAACCTAACTAAAAACTGCATGCAGCTGAATGCAGACATTATCTTTGAATGCTCCCCAGCATACCAAGTATCTAACCCTTGACCCCTTGCCTCCACCCTGAGTCCTGCCCTTCCTGAACAAAAGCCTCAGGTGATGGCTGTGTTCTTTTATAGGAGATGGCGATTGTGAACATGCTTTTGGCACTGTGGTAACATACAGTGTCATGAACCTTTTTGTTCACATATTGAGGCTTGCCTTGAGCTAATTTGGACACTTAATCCTGAAGCTGCACACATCAGCAATAATCTACCACTAGTGCTAAATCAGGATACAAAAAAAAATGATAAAATGCTTAATGTCCATTAAGCACTTTAGTATCAACATAACACCATACTATCAGTACTAAAATATGACCTTGAACATTACTTCTGAGGAAATCAAAGCCTTTGTATCTGAGCTACCCTTAGGAGAAAGGATTATATATTTCTTTTAAAGCAGAAGAAAAGAAATCATAGAATAAACAATGAACAAAATGAGCCTCCTATGTAAATTTGGAATATTTATTAATAAACCAAAACATCCAGAGAAAATTTTTAAAAATTAAAAACGTCCTCAGTATTAGCATTGTGTTTCTTTCTATTTTTGACAAATAAATAGCTCCTGTGAGTTTTTCTCAACATTGTACAAACTGTGTTTGGTATGAATGGGAAGATTTGGTAAATGTAAAGGAAGCATTTGATTATGATCATTAAAATATGGCACTAAAATTCAATCAAAGATCATGCTTTCGGAGTTATCCAAAGTAACCATCAGAGAGAATTCCAAGCCATCATAAAAGAAGGTTTGGCAAACTACAGTGAGCTTACACCTGCCATTATAGAAATGGAATGACCCCAAACACAGAAAATATGTTTCCATCATGTTAAAGTGCTATAGCAGATGTGAACTGTGAGCTATGGCAATCATACACTCCATAACACTGCTTCAGGCATTGGAGCACATATATGACAGCAGTTCTATAAGATTACAGTGGAGCTGAAAAATTTCTGTTAGTGATGTCATAGCCCATCTAACAGAGCGGTGATGTTAACAAACCTCCTATGCTGCCAGTTACACAAAAAGACAACTCATTAATTCTGCATTTGATAGTGATAAAAATGACTACGCTAGTGGCTAACGTATTTACTGTAGTATACTTTATCCCATTTGTGTTTTACTTTTTGTGCTTCTGGGGATTGAACTCTGGGGTCTTGTGCATTCCAGGGAAATCCTGTACAATTGAGGTACATACCCAGCCCTTATTGTTATTTTAGAGTGTGTTCAGACTTATGTGAAAAGTTACTTGTGGTAAAAAAATTAAAAAAAAAAAAAAGGAAGTCAGGCAGGTTCTTCAGGAGGGATTTCAGAAAAAGACATTACCATAAGAGATGACAGTTCCATGTGTGTTATTGCCCCTAAATACCTTCTGGTGGACAAGATGTGGTGGTAGAAGATAGTGATACTGATAACCTTCGTCTTCATATAGACCTAGGGTCATGTGTATGTAACTTAGTTTTTAAGGAAAAAAAGTTTTAAAAGTTAAAAAAGGCATTTTACTGAAAAAGTTTAGAGAATAAGGATATATATACACTTTTATATAGCTGTGTTATGTTTGTGTCCTAAGCTAAGTGTGATTCCAAAAGTGTCAAAAGTTATAAAAGGAAATGTCTATAAAGTAAAAATTTACAGTAACTTAAGATTACTTTGTTATGAAAGAAAGAAAAAATATGAATTTAGTGTAGTCTAAGTGTGCAGAGCTTGCAGAGTTTCCAGTAGTTAGGGTGATGTTTGAGCCTTCACATCGATTCAACACTCACTCATTGACTCACCCAGAACAACTTCTGGTCCTGCAAGCTCCATTCATATCGCATCCTGTACAAATGTTTCACTGTTTATCTTTATTTGTACCGTACTTACAGTTGTTTTAGAACCGCTGACAGTATTCAATACAATTACATGTGGTGCAGGTTTGTTGCCTAGGAACAGTATCTCCAGACTTTGTTACAATCGCTTTTGTGTAAGGACACTATAATGTTCACCTAATAAAGCTGCTGTATACCATCCATGTTTGTGTAAATACACTGTGATGCTTACTCAATAAAATCACCTCATACTATCCACATTTGTGTTAGGACACTACATGGCTCACATGATGAGGTTACCTAACAATGCATTTCTCAGGATGTATCTCTATCAATAAGCAATGCACACAGTACTAAATTAAGTCCAGCATATAAGAGGTACACAGAAAATATTAGCTACCACTGTCTTCTTAATGCAAAGTTCTGAGTGAAGCCAAGGTTCAAGGCTTTAGGATTACAGGAGATAGAAATTATCTCAAACATCAGAATCCTGAAAAAAAAAATGAAGTAGTGGAAATAACTTCGGAGCTTATGCAACCCACACTTTTCCTTTCCTAAGCAATGAAACAGAGACAAACGGAAGTGATTTTTGAGCGCATGGTCCAGTGCTGTAGGCTTTACAATGCAAGTGTTCTGCTATATAAAATACTATTAGTTACTTTACTTGATACCCACAATTGAAAAGAGGAGAGGTTTATTTGGATCCTAGTTTCCAGTGGGTTCAACCCATGGTCTGGCGGTTCCATGGCAGAAACAGCATGGTAGAAGGTCCTGGCCGAAGAAAGCTGCTCGTCTCACGGCAGCCAGGAACCAGAGCGAACAGCTAGGAGCTCGAGACCAGAACGCATCTTTCCAGGTCCTGCCCTCAGTAACCAGTTCTTCCAGCCAGCCCCACCTCCAAACACATGAGGCTTTTGGAGGACATGTTAGATCTAAACCATAACAAACTCCTAACAGGATTTTCTAATTTTCCTGTGGGCCCATCTGTGGCATGATTTCATCAAACATATTTTCTACTCTGGACACAAAATTTTGCTATAAATAAGTATGCTACAAAAAAATAGAACAATTTTCTGGAAAACATGGAAATCAGTGGAGCCTAAAAGGATAAAGTTAATTCCTAATTTGCCTCCGTCTTATAGAGATTCAGTGAAACTGAACAAAGCCTTATATTGACAGTGGTTGATGACTGCAATGTTTTTTTCTAGGCAATATTTGGATCTCATATTTTCTTGTGATGAGAATTTTAATATTGATTTTTAAAAATTTTTATGAGTATGTTTTAGCTATTAATTATTAAAACTTGATATTAGCAGACTATTTCACTAAGATGGTAACACTAAGGTGGATTTTTGGAATTTTTTTTAATAGGAAATGCTTCTTATTGACTGTTTACAAGTCTTACAATAGCCTGATATGGTGGTGCACACTTGTAATTCCAGCATTCTTGGAGGCTGAGGCAAGAGGAATGCAAATTTGGTCCCTACCTGGGCAGCTTACCAAGATCCCATCTCAAAATAGAAAATAAAAAATGAACTGGGGATATAGCTCAGTGTGCAGACCCGAGGTTCAATACCCAGTACAATTCAAAAATAAATTAATTTTGTGTTTATCAGTAAAGTGCATGCTGTATTTCAAGAAGGATCAGTTTCTACTCAGGGTTAACTTTTTCTAAAAGGGAAATGCTAGAATTAGAAAACTCTGGGGCTAATCTTTTCTAGAAATTATACATAAACCTATAAAATAAATGCTGAGATTTCTTCCTAAACACGAGAAGGAAAGGAAGGAAGGACTAGAAAAATGGAGGGAGGCAATAAAGCCTCAGGCTTCACTGGCTCAAACACCAGCGGGCAGGTCTGCATCCAGAGAAGGAACTGCCCTCGCTTGTCTGCTGGTAGCTAGCAAGAGCGTGATTTTGTTTTGAGGAAAAACATGAGTTATTCAACTCCTTTGTTCACACTTATTTAGTAGTTGTTCATTTATAATAGGAGCTTAGAACAAGAGTTTCTGAACTTTATTTTTTGTACCAGGGACAAATCTGGTAATCCGAAAACATCCATCCTGAAAAGAATTTTTTTATGCATGTTTTTTACTTTGTAAAAAAAAAAAAAGTTTCTTTTTTGAAATAATTTTAGGATCACCAGAAGTTGCAAAGATATATACAAAAATTTCTGTGTATCAAGCTGGGCATGGTGGTGCACACCTTTAATCCCAGCACTTGGGAGGCTGAGGCAGGAGTATCATTGTGAGTTCAAGACCAGCCTGGGCTACAAAGTGAATTCAAGGCCAGCCTGAACTGCATAGTGAGAACCTGTCTCAAAAAATAGGGCCGAGGATTTAGCTCAGTGGCCTAAGCATGCTTGGCAGGCATGAGGTTGTGAGTTCAATCCCTGGTACCAAAGGGGGGGGAAAGAAATTCTGTGTATCTTTTAAGTGGCTCCCTTCATTGTTAACATCTAGAGTATGAAAACAAGGATATTGACATTCGCACAATCCATAGAACTTTAAACAGATTTCATTGGTTACCTATGTACTCATATGACATGTGTGCACATGTGTATATAATTGTGTGCAATTTTATCAAATATGTGACTTTGTGCAACAACTGCTACAATGAGATCAAGAGCTGCTCCATTGACTGAGGCTTCCTTGTGTTACCCGCTTTTGGCCACATATTCCCCAATCTCCAACTTTTGGAAACCAGAATCTGTTCTTCATTTCCATAATTTTTAATTTCACAAATGTTAAATAAATGGTTTCATACATTATGTTACCTTTTCAAAATGCATTTTCTTTTCATTCCACATAATCTTCTTGAGGTTGCTCATTTTAATAATTCACACCTGTTTGTCCCTGAATGGGAACGCATGGTATGGATGAGCCACAGTTTGTTACATCCTCCTCCTCTTTGTGGACATCTGAGTGACTTTCACCTTTTAGTTTATGAAAACAAAGATACTGTGAATATCCATGCACAGATTTTTGTGTGAACATAACTTTTCATTTCTCTAGGACAAATGCCTAAAATTATAATTGCCGAGTAGATTAAGTCCATGTATAATTATATAAGAAATTGCTCAATTATTTTCAGACTAGCTAAACAATATATCTTTCCACTTGCAATGAGTAATCCAACTTCTCCTCCTCCTCACAAGTGTTTGATGCCATCACTAGTTTTTATTAGTCATTTTGATAGTGCCTAATGGGGTCCCATTTTGTCTTTAATTTGCATTTTTCTTATTGCTAATGATATTGAGTATCTTTTCTGGTACTTATTGGTCATCTATATACACTCCTTGGTGAAATTTCCTTTCATGTGCTTTGTCCATTTTCTTTTTAAATTATTGAGTTTGAAAGTATTTTACATATTCTTCATAACAAGTCCTCTGTCAAACATAAAATTTACAAATGTTTTCTCCCAGTTTGTGGCTATCTTTTCTTCTGCCTAACAGGATCATAGAACAAAGACTTTTAATTTTCATGAGATTCACTATATCAATTTTCCCTTTTATAGATTATGTTTTTGTGTCATTTCTAAACACTCTTTACTCAGGCCTAGGTCCTGATTTCATTCCTAAATCATATAGTTTTAGTTTTTACATTTAAATCTGTCATTCATTTTGAATTAATTTTGTTTAAGGCTATTTGAAAAACTATCTTTAAAAGCATAAAATGCATAGAACTAGAAACAGTCAATGTCATCGAATTAGTTAATTATTCTAAAATATTTTATGACATTTAAAAGTGTTAATATCTAATAATATGATAACTATTCAAGAGGTAATGTATATAAACCTATTTCAAAATATATATAATAACTAAAATTTTATGAAAATGTGTATGATTCCGTTGGGTCATACTACTGGGCACACTACTTTGCTTAGTTGCCCACATCAATAATCAAAATAAATTCTAATGTTTTGACAGATACTACTGAAAATGAAGATGCATTCTTTTTTGGCCATCCAATTTCAAGGATCTCAGGTTATGAATCTCTAATTAAGAAGAAAAAGAAGAAATGAATTTATTCCATACAGTTCTAGACATGGTGATAAATCTAGATTCAACTAATAGATACTATACTACATATCAATATATGATTTATATTTCAATATAAATCATAAGGGGGCATTAAATAATTAGCTGTCTGTAAATGCTTACCTGTTGTCTATAAAGAAATGCATTTCCTTATCCAGAGAATTCTCCAATAACCTTCGAGTCTTCCCCAGGAACACAAAAGAGAGGATAGCTAGGACAATGACTAAGAACCCACCATGAACGAAGAGTTCTGTTTTGGAGAGAAAGGGTGTTGAGTCCTTGTAGTTCTAGATGGTTTTCTAGAAACCCCTAACCTACACCAGATCAATGGGAAGATAACTGCATATAGAGTCTAGTTTTGAGCCACCCAGCCAAAGGCGTTTGGAAGTGGCTGTTAATTTTTCCTCCTGGTTTTCCAAAGCATTTAATAGATTGCTGACTGATCACTATCAGGGAACTGTGTGATTTTCATTATTACATGTAAATTAATCTACTGAAAGAAGAAAGCACAAGCATTTAGTTGCACAAGGTTGTCCTACTTTGACAGCATTTTACTTATAGGTTCAAGAGTAATTACTGAAATAAATCATCAATAGGTGGTGGTGATATTGATTTTGTGTCAGCACCTGAGTAAACTATAACCCAGCCTCAGAGTGGAGCCATGTTCATTGTCTTTTGTGCTTTATTTTTGAAATGCTGTCCAAAAACAAGGCTTTTTAGCTTTCACATGAAATTGCCTACTGAGGTGCTTTTCTCAGGAAACCTTCCTGCCCACATCACCTCTCCCTCCCGAATCTCACCCTGAGCAGTCTCCCCGGACCATTTTACCGTGCTCTCTTAACTAGTGTGAAATGCTAATACGGATTGCTGTGATTTTCCAACAAAGCAGAAAGAAAATGTGATTACTGGTCAGAGGGTTTCATATTAGCACTTGCTTCTGCTAATTTAAAAATAGGTTGGACTGCAAGAAAACCAATTTCCTCCCTTAACATTGGTTTCTTCTGCTGCTCTTTGTTTAATAAATATCCTCTAGGCCCAAACTAATGTGAATAGGGGAATGAGAACTCAGCTCTCATTCTATTAAAGGCAAACTCAAAATCTAGATGAATTTAATATTTTTGAAGGCCACTTTAAACTCAGTCTTCCAACTAAAATCCAACAACTTTCATGGTTTTGTTTATTTATTTATTTATTTAGCCAGGTGGCTCAGATATAAAATCTTCTTTGACATTCTGATTTTATTAAAGGTGACTCAGTTACCTCTGAATGGTGGGGCACTGAATCACAATAACCCAACCTTAAATAAACTCAGATTATATGGTTTCCACTTCACGTGACGAAATGCTTCTCTGGCTGATAACAAAAGGCAGGTAATGAAGCAGAACACGAAATTGCCAAAGCTTCTACATTTGATGAATCACAAATCACCATCTCACTTAGTGTATCTTAAATATTGAAGAGGGCTAGTTATGTATTTATCCCAGAAAAATAACTTCTCATTTTTTAAATTGTGCTATCTATTTGAATAAACATTTTTGACTTTTCTAGTTCAAAATACAGACTCCTTTTCTTATTTTAAAGCATTTTTTTGTTTATACATAAGTATTTTGGTGCTACATATGTATAAACAAAGCCCTCCCTCCTTCCCAGCTCTGTGCCCTAATTCTTGGTCAGTCATCAACCATGCATTGTAACTATTTACTTTTTTAATTTTTATTTTTAGTACTGTATGTTTGCAATGCATAATGATTAGATTCTGGTTGGGGACTTGGTACATGTATATATTACATCTTAATTCTTTTTTCATCCCCTTCCTTTCTCTTTTGTCCCTCCTCTCTCTATTTCATTATGTATTCACTGCTGCTCATTTCCAAGATTTCTCAGAGCATCAAAGACAGTTTAGACTGAATATTAATAACTAAAGATTATAACTATACACTTCATACTTTACCAAATTGTACTGACAAGGTAACTGAGTTTCACATAAGTAAGCAGTATGGCCAGAATGAACTATTTTTTAAACAATAGGCCTATTTCTTGAATTCTTGCTTTCTACTGCATAGTTTTCACTCATACACTACAATAGATAAACCATTTTTGTATTATAAGTATTTTCCAAGTTTCTTCAATTCTCTTATCCTTCTTGTTGAATTTTTTTCTTTCTTATGCTTAAGCCAGGGACCCTTTGTCCCAACTTTGACCTTTGTGTTTGGGTTGCTGGTATTTTGTCCCTGGCTCTCACAGATAAATTCCTTACATTGAGGTACATGCAGTTTTGAACTCCTGCCTCAAATAATTCTGTAAGAATGGTCTCCCTTATAATAAATTTCCAATAGAACTGTACCTAAAAAGATTTTATATGTTTCACGCCAGCACCTACTGATTATTCAGAAGATGTTTGTAGAATGAATCAGTGAATATACATTTAGAAGTCTTTGACATGCCATCAAAACATTTCCAAGCCTTCTCTAGGAATGTCAGGTTAATGTAAATCTGAGCGGAAAACTCAGCAAATGTCAGCAGGCTATAAATAATCACTTGGTCTATCAGTGCAGAGAATTTACATATACAGACATTTCCTTTGATGAATGCTAAAGCTCATAATGAAAAGGAACACGCATTTTGAAAAATTAAACAACAGAACTAATACAGCAAAAAAGGCTGGGCTTTGGATCAAAGACCTGGCTTCCGGTCTCAGCTCTGCCACTTTGGTTAGATAAGTTATTGAAGATTTCTGAGCTTTAGCTTCCTCAGTTAAAACAGGCTTCATTATTTCCCTTATTTGATTATTGTGAGGATCAAATGAAATAACGTTGGCCAAACGCCTTTGGACACAGAATGGGCTCTTTGTTTCTCAGAAGTCACGAAGGCAACATTCAAGTTTTACTGTTTAAGAATTAACAAATCATTAAATTGATTAAGATATGAAATTCTCCACATGCAGATTATGAATTTGGAAACTTAAAAAAACCATTTTTTACAGGATTTATTTAGGGGTACAGATGCCTCTTAAATTTGGATCTGGCAGAAACAGGTCTCGGTCCGCTTAGAATCCTTGGACATACCTTCATTCGTGTAAATCCTAAGTGCAACTGTTAAGTCCATGGAAAGTAATAGTAAGATGTAGAATAATCAGAAGTTCATACAGGGGAGCAGGAGGGCACACATGTGAGCATCCAAATATAACAGATCATCAGACAATTGGTAGTGTAGACATAAGGGCAGGGTGGGAGAGAGCTCATAGGTGGAAGCTGCATGATTGGGGGAATTGCCAGAGGAACCTCAGAGTTTGCAACATTTCAACTAGTCTAGAAATTCATTTAAATGTTTTCACCTGTATAAAAATATTAACAGTAAATACCCAACAGTGTGATTTATTCCAAGCTCCATGATGGTTTTGACTTTGACCCAGAGTGCTTGGTCATTGCCCTGACTCTTGTGAGTGTTTAGTCTTCTTCTGTAGCCTCACTGGCCTGGATCATCTTGCCACTGCAGCACACTGGTGACCCACAAGTCCTAGTTTAATAGGCTTTACTCTTCAACCCTGATTCTATATAAATCTCAACACTCTATCATCTGTTCCTGAGATATGTCAACTCAGAGATACAAAAATCTAAGGTTGAGGAAGCCCCATTCCTATAGGAACTTAGGAAACTTAGGAAAATGGCATTGAGGGCCAAAAAGTTGAGAACTGACAATTATGGCTCAGTGATGACACTACAGACAATAGTAACAGTAACAAGAGGAGCAGACTGTGTTAGGCAAGAATCTATGGACATTCATATTCTCCATAAATTCTTACAGCATCAGGTGAATATTATTTCCCAGTTTTATAGATGGGAAAGCCTGGACCAGAGGTAAGATCAGGGATTGAACAAAAAAATCTGTCTGCTCCAGTGCCCATGCATTAGATCTTAACCATAGTATATTCTGCCTCCAGGATCTTATCCACTCTCCCATCACCCACTCTATATTTTTATTTTATGATATTAGTCAGGACACCTCAATGGAAAGTTCACACATGTCTTTCTCAATATTTCCCTGGTTTTAAACTCTCCTATTTCACACTTTTTAAAATGTATTGGTATAGTGCTTCCAGTCACTCAAATTTCCCCTTCAAATTCCTCTGTTCTTAAAGGTTCTAAATTCTTTTCTGGTCTATTTGAGTAACACAAGCACTGGACAAACAAGCTCCTTTAGCACTACACATATTTTGAGAATTCAATACCCTGTAATGAGTGTAGCCCATTATACTGCAAACATCTTAAGGCACTGACAGGGAGAAAGAGAAGAAAGAAGGAAGGCTGTTCACCCAGAGGCCTGGAAGTGCTGTCCCTTTGATTCCTCGACTGACAGTCTGGTTTGCCTCCTGTTCAGAGCCTCGTTGACTGAGCACTTGAATCTATTAGCATATAGTATAGTACTATCGTAGAAATGCTTTAAAATATGTTTAACAGAAAAAACTATCTTAAAAGGTTGGCTTATAAAACAGAAAAGCCTAGAGTCTGCTCCTCAGTGATGGTGCCAAGGAATCAGAGGTTTCCTATATTGCTGCTCTGGTTTCCATAGAACCAGCTTCTTCCAAAGACTGACTTTCATTATTGAGGCTATGATGGTTGTAGCAGTTCTAATCGTCATAGCTACATGCCACATACTCCAAAAGGGGCCAGAATAATGTTCTTTAGCATCTTCCTCAGAGGCCAGTGTATTTCAACTCTTATATTTTGCAGACATGAATTGGGTCATATGCCCTTTCTGAAACCAATTTCTGTCCAGATTGACTAAACAAATGCTACAAGCTGATTGGCTTATGCCTGAATTAACTGGACCAATCACCATGGCAAGAAGAATAGGGCTTTCCTGACAGGTTTAGACTAGCACATTTCCAATTCTTAGCCAAGGAGAGTATTGTGCTATCTTGGAAGGCAGGAGCTTTTGAATGGAGGTATTTAGAAAGGAGTTAGAGGTGTGGATACTAGGTAGACTACCAATCATCTCTTATATCTTAGGAAACGAACACAAGAATGAATTAATACTCTTGGTAAATAAGTGAAATAGGAAACTACCTCTGGGATGAACATTTTAAAACTCTTATTATGTCTATCAGTGTATTGTTTGTGACATGTTTTTCAAATATGGTCCAATTCTCTCAAGTTTATTAGGGGAATAAATTCCAAGGGCATTTCAATCAATCTTTCTTTCTTTCTCTCTTAATTTCTTGATTCTTTCTAGCAACTACCAACAATGCCATTATTAACAAAGGAACATTTTCATACAAACTCCATTTTTGATTTGAAAGCATTTATCATTCACTCATTTGACAAATATACAGAATACTTCATATGCATATGATATTGTGCTAGGACCATGGGAGGAAGATGAAAAAGATATAGTGACTGTTTAAAAATTGAATAATCTAATAAAGTTTGGAGATTGTGATTTTAAATATTTGATTTAAAGTAGATTGGTATTTTTCTTAATGTAAGTGCAAAGCACTCTAAAAGCTCAGAAGTATACATAATTTCTGACTCTTTGCATCAGACAGGAGAAGTTTGAGATGATAAACTTTTTAAATCTGCATACTAACCAATTAGAAACTGGATGTATTATATACTCATTGGGATATGAGATAGTTTTCTGTGGCTGGGGGGATTAGACTAATGAGAAATTGTGAATTTATTCTGCTTGGGGAAGAATGTATAAGGAGTAGTCACAGTGATGGAGTATATAAGGCTCCAAGCAAGAAAATAGAAACTACTCTTTGCATTTAAAAAGAGCAATTATCAAGCCAAGACTTGTTTACACAGATAATGGAAGAGCTGAGAAGCTTAACAAGGACAGTTAAGTAACCAGCAGATATACATAGAAGGAAGCACCTGTTTACCTTAGGAGAGAGGGACAGAGGTTGGAAGTGAGTGCTGGTCACCTTTCTGTCACCATACTGAAATACCTGAGGGAATTATGAAGGGAAAGGGTTTATTTTGGCTCACAGTTCTGGAAGTTCCAGGCCAAGTTCCAGTGGCCCCATGTCTTTGTGCCTTTGACAAGGGTAGCAAATCCTAACTACAGCACATAGTGGAGCAAAATGATTACATCACAAGCCAGGAAGCAAAAGCAGAGGAGATCAAGGTCCCATGGTCTCCTTGAAGACTGACCCCCAGTGACCTAAGGATCCCACAAGGCCCCATCCCATAAGGGTTCTCTCACCTCCCAGTAGTGCCACCCTGGGGACAAAGCCTTAAGTGTGTGGAAGTTCAGGGGGCCATGAACATTCAAACTATGGTGTAATGTAACACAGGACAGAGGCCTTGCCTACCCAGCACAATCTGGAGCCTTCAAGGACCTATGTAGAAAGTGCAGGAGTCAAGGAGGAGATGCAGCTCCTTCTGTAGGTGCTGCCTGAGGCTGGTGACAGGGAATACGACAGCTCTATCCTCTCTCTGAAGCTACCTCTAGAGTGACCTCTCAACGGACAACCCTGTAGGAGGCAGGGTTGCTGGACCAGGTCTGGGAAGCAGCGCAGAGTGTGTTAAAGTGGAGGAGATGAGGAAGGAATCTGGGAGTAGCCAGATACAGCAATGGCACAGTAGGAAAATGCAAAGCCATAACATCAAGTCTCTGCTGTAGCACCTCCTATAACAAAGGACTGAGGTCACCTGGTGAATCTGAAAAGGGCGAAGGCAGAGATGGATCATTATGCCCATACCTAGAGCCTGTATGTGTGGACTGGGTGAAGTAAGATGAACTGGAGAAAATCTTTCCTCAAGAATTGTTTAAATGCAGTAGAAACAGCCAGTGGATGAGAGGAAGGATGTCACTATGGGAGAGACTGCATTTGCAACCTGGAGCCTAACCGCTTCTCTAAGAAATCAAATGATGAAAATGGTCCAAACAGAACAGGCTGCCACACTTCCACAGACTTCCATGACTCATTTTTCCTTCCCGTGTCAAAACAGAACAGCATATATTATGTATATTTAACTACATATTTAAGAAGTACAGGTCAGGCAGTTTTCATGGCAGAGTTTCCCCTTAAGTCAAGTCAGTGACTGTGTGTCTTCTTGAGGGCAGAATCTCTGCTCTCAGAACAGCTGTCCTAGCATGGCAAGTCAGCACGAGTCTTTAAATACAGCTGGAATATCTAGCACAATCGTAAAGGCCATATCATGTTGTCTAATTCTGGTCGTATTTCATAAAAATGGACACTGTAAATACAGCGGCAAGAATGGAATAGGTGAAATGCAACAACTAGAAGATAACCTGAGGGAATACAAATGAGTTTGTTGCTCAGGGTCCAAACCCCAACAGTTTAGCAGCTGTGTGGATTCTCATCCCTTCCTCCTCTAATCCCTCAGGTTCTAGTATTACTTATCACTCAGTTGATTTTGAGTCTCAACCCAAAGATTAGTCTGTTTCAACAGATTCTTTCAAACGACCACACTTGCTATAATCTCTTCAGGGAAGATGAATGCTTCTTCAAAACAATAACACTGCTTTTGGGGATGATGATAACTACCTATTAATAGATCAGTTGTATGACTCACTGCACACCCAACTCTCCTCTTATGTCAGTAAAACAAAGAGGAATATAGGAGCATGTTCAATGTATACTTCATATAGTATAACTCACATGAAACGAAGCCCCTATTTATTCGTCTCTTTTAGCAGTATGCATTTGTAAATTGCCTGCTTTGTGGTTCATAAATTATTTTAAACTCTTACACTACTGCTCAAAAATATAAATGTGTATGCTAATATTGTAGACTAGGACTCAGCTGCTGATAATACAAGGGAAATTTAACTAGCTTATAAATGTTAAAATGTAAAAGCAAAGGAAGTCTTGCTATTCATCTTCTCTGCAATATTCAGACATTCATGAAATTGAAAGTTAATGTACCAGGGACTTTCATTATCTGACCCATTCCATACTATCTATTAGATTCTCAAAGCACTGGAGACAGAGGACCAATATGTCACCAACACAGGACTGGAAAGGTCACAAAAAAGAAGCATCAATAAAGCACTTCTGAATTAAATTTCACAGTGTTCAGCAGAAAATATGTTCCATGGACTAAGGATATTTGTAAAAATGGGACTGATAGCTAGATACAATTTGAAGAAAACACAAACATATTTCTTGATTTTAAAAATTATGCTAAACTATGTTTATATACATAGGAAAAAGATACAACTTTAGATGCCTAATAAGGGGGAAAAGACCATGGACTGGAACCACAAGTTTAATATTACAGAATTTAGTAGCAAATGATACTGACTTTGTTAAACTGATCTCTAATACCATATAAGGCTTGTAAAATTGATATGATTTTGATACCTTCCCATAAATCACACTGTGATGTATAATTTAGTCTTTATCATAATTTTTGCCATTTTTACTGTTTAAAACATGTAATCATAATTCATTTAATGAAAACTGGTCTTTCCAAATCCATGATTTCTTTTAGCTTTCCAACTTTGAAATTATTCTGAATATTTGATTATGCAAGAAACATGCTTTTGAGGTTTGCTGTCAACATTTCTTTTTTGCGGCACCAGGGATCGAACCCACACCCTTGTGACTGACAGACAGGCAGTTAAGACACTGAACCAAAGTCCCAGCCCTAGCTTTTTTTTTTTTTTTTTTTTTTTTTTTTTTTTTTTTTTTTTTTTTTTTTTTTTTTTTTTTTTTTTTTGAGGCAGGGTCGTACTATGTAGCTCAGGCTCAGGCCGGCCTTGCGCTGGTGTTTTAGCCCAAACTGGCCTGGAACTCCCAACGCTTCTCCCACCTCAACCTCCTGAGTGCTGGGATTAAAGGCGTGTGCCACCACACCCGGCTAACATTTTAATTAGAATTCAGCATCACAAAGTAGGTATAAATTGAGGCATTCCTACAAGTTAGCTGAAGATAAAGAAAAAAGTAAAAAAGGATAAAAAGCAATGCAAATGACTGAGTGGTCCACGAGTGGTACAAAGATGCAGGTCTCTGAAGGAGCAACTACCAGGGCCTGATGGGATACACTGTGAACCTGTGGTCTTCAATAGTGATTTCAATGTCAAAGAATTTGAAGGTGTGCAATTGAATTGTTTTTTTTTTTAAGCAAATTAAAAATAACAATTCTTCTATTCAAAAATAATAAATACTAGCCGGGCGTGGTGGCGCACGCCTTTAATCCCAGCACTCAGGAGGCTGAGGTAGGAGGAGCGTTGTGAGTTCCAGGCCAGTTTGGGCTACAACGTGAGCTCTAGGTCCGTCTGAGCTACATAGTGCGACTCTGCCTCAAAAAACTAGGTTGAGAGTTTGGCTCAGTGGCTTAAGTGACTGCCCTGGCAGGTGTGAGGTGTGAGTTCAATCCCCGATGCCGCAAAAATAAATAAATAAATATAAATAAATATCTATACTTTATTCCTGGAGAGGATATTCTAACACTAAAAATCTGAGAGAATATTATTTGAGAATAAAAATATCAGATAACTAGAGCTTAGCGATAACTTCTTATGTTACTATCAGGCTTTCTCCTATTGTGGAGAAAATATTTTATGGGTTAGGATTTGGGAATTCTTTGTTAATTTTGAAAGCTAAAGGTGTACTGCAACATAGAAATGATACAAAAATATATTCCTGGCCACAGAAAGTTATAGTTCAGAGGAGGAAGTAGCATACACTGTTGTGATTAAATAGCAAAAAGTATTAATTACGCAGAAGACTAATTAATTTGTATCTCTCGAATAACTGGTGATGTTGAACAATTTTTTCATAAATTTATTTGCAATTTCTACTTCATCTGAAATGTCTGCTCAGTTTAGATGCCCATTTTGGGGTTGGGTATTTAAATTTGGGGGATGTGATTTTGTTTGTGCTTTTTATATATTCTAGATGTTAATCCTTTGTCTGAGGAAAAGCTAGCAAAATTTTTTTCCCCACACCGTGGGATGTCTTTTCACTTTGTTGGTGGTTTCTTTTGCTGTCCACAAACTTTTTAATAAAATGAGATCCCATTCGTTGATTCTTTGTGACATTTCCTGTGTGATGAGGGTTTTGTTCATAAATTCATTGCTTATACCAATGTCTCCAAGAGTTCTACCTAGTCTATCTTTTAGCAGATTTAGTGTTTCTGTCCCAATATGTAAACTCACTTTGATTTTTGTTTAGTGTGTGGTGAAAGATATGTGTCTAGTTTTAATCTTTGGCATGCTGAAAGCCAGTTTTTCCAGTACCACTTACTAAAGAGGCTATCTTTTTTCTATTAAAGGTGTTTGGGTCCTTTGTCAAAGATAAGGTGGCTGAGTGTGTTTAGAGTTTTTTTCTGAATCTTCTAGTGCATTCCATTGATCCTCAGGTCTTATAATTATTATTACTAATTTTTCTGTTTTTTTTTTTAATATCACAGTGGCTTTGTAATGTAATTTTAAGTCAGGGATTGTGATGTCCCTGCCTTGCCTTGGCTTTGCAGAATTATTTTTGCTATTTTAGGTATCTTCTGGTTCCAAATGAGTTGTAGGATTGTTTTCTTTAACTCTGTGTGACATGCTATTAGCATTTTGATTGGGATTGCATTAAATCTGTGTGACAAGAATAAGGGATATCCTCAGCTATTATCAAGAAATCAACCAGTAGCAAATTTTGGTGGGGCAGGGCTGTGGGAATAAAGGAACCTTTCTCCACTGTTGACGGGAGTATAGACTGGTACAAGGACTGTGGAAATCAGTGTAGAGATTCCTCAAAAAACTAAACCTAGAAGTTTCATTTGATTCAGCCACTCCCCTTCTTGATACCTTCCTGAAAGAATTAAAAGCATCACACCACAGTGATGTATGTACACCCATGTTTACAGCAGCACACTTCGTAATAGCTAAATCTTGGAAACAACCCAGATGCCCATCAACTGATGAATGGATAAAGAAGATGTGGTTTTTATTTTTATACAGTAGAGTAGTACTCTGCCATAAAGAAGGATAGGTTTGAGGCATTTCTAGCTAAATGAATGCACCCTAAGATCATACTCTTAAGTGAAATAAATAGGACACATATGTTCAAATATTGCATTATCTCTGGCATGGGAAATTGAAAGTGTAAATAAGGAACAAACCATATAATAGACATTGGGAAATGGAAAGAAAATGTTCAAATGAGAAGGGGAAAAAAAGAGGGGAAGGGGAAAGGAAAGAAGAGACAAGAAAAAGAAGAATAGAAGCAAAAATTGAAATAAAACTTTTGTAAATAAGGAGGGGACAAGGGGACAAAAGGAAGGGGAGGGGAATGGAAAAAAAGAAGCAGCAAGATATATCATGTACAGGGACAAATTCCCTATGATGAAGGTTATCATTACATAAGTCTAAAATGAAAAAAAAAAGAGAAGGCTAATTAAAATGTACTTAGAATAAGTGGTGAGAGAGCTGATGAATCTAGTCTGGGATGCGGAAGGGCTTAGGCAGAGAGGAGGGAAGAGTCATTTAAGCAGGTGGGCGATGTGGAGGGAATAGGAGCTGGAAAGAACAGAGATGATCAACGTGGTGCGCCATCAGGAGACTACGCATACTGCAGGGACAGTTTTATGTTGTGGAGTATTGGGGGAATTCTAAATGCATTTTTGTTGAGAAAATCAACTGGAGTTAAGTATACATGAAAATACAGGGAGATCTACTTTTTTATGTACAGTTCAATCAACAAAAAGAGACAAATATCAGTTTAGACAACCATAAAAAAAGGAAATTTTAAAAATGAATATTCACTCTTATCCCTTATATCTTACAAGAAAACTCAGTAAATATTAAAGTTAAAAAGAAAAATCTTAGAAAAAGAATAAAAATGCTCCAAGAAAATTGTTTAGTTCTATATCTAGAATAATTTTATAAGGCCTACACGTATTTATTGGCAATTATATTTTTGTCACATCTATTGTTCTCTTCTTTTTACAAGTGACTCATTTTGTCTTTTTCTTGTCTTCGTTGCCATATCACACAATTCAACATAAAAATATATATATACATATATATATATATTATTATTTATTTTATTTTATTTTTTTGCAGCACTAGGGATTGAACTCACAATCTAGCACCTACCAAACAGGTACTTAAGCCCCTGAACCAAACTCCCATCCCTAGTTGTTTGAGGCAGGGTCACACTGTGTAGCTCAGGCCAGCCTTGCACTCGCATTGTAGCCCAAGCCAGCCTGGAACTCACAACGCTCCTCCTACCTCAGCCTCCTGAGTGCTGGGATTAAAGTTGTGCACCACCACACCCAGTTTAACATTAAATATTTTAGTATTAGGATGCTGTTTTGACACTCGAGATTTCACTAAAATGTTAATTGTTTTAAAATCCAAAATATAACTTCTTGAAAGCAGTAACACAAAGCAATTTTCTGTAGATTTTAATTTAAAAAAGACTAACACCATGATTGTTAGAAATAAAGGAAGAAATAAAAAAGAAAAGAGTCTTGCTTTTTTTTCCTCTAACAGTCCAAATATCACTGGGGTGTATGAGTCTTCAAACTTCTTGGTCCATTGAATTTAAAAAAAAAAAAAGAGAGAAAGTGAAAGAAATCAACTGGCAAACAGTATATACATTCAATAATCACTATCCTAACTGAAGTCCATTCCCTTCCCGATCACCTATATACAGTCAGCTGCCTACAAATATTATGAAATATCTGCCAGTTTCCCTCTTACTAGCCTGAAGAATAAAGATCTCGTAGACATTTTAAAAATAACTCACGCTCTTTCTTACAACATAGGGCAGCTACACTTCCCAAGGCTACAGGTCTGTTTTAAATTCAAATGGAATCTGAGGATCTTGACAGAAAGGACCCCAGAGAGGACTTGTCCAATTGACAACAGAGAATCCAATAAGTCTTTTCATCTTAAGCCGCGAGATGTTATGTTGGGAGAAAAAGAGGAAAGCAGGAACAGAGGGAATGCTAATAACCTGAGCAGGTTTGAGGTGTTAAAGTCTATTCTTTTGCTCCTCACCATTCACCTATACTCAAATTTACCACTGAAAACTTCAAATGAGTCAGTATTGTAGTTGCACAAATGGGAAGAGACGTTCGAGTTTAATAATATGATGTAGCTTTTCATTGGATATGGAGCTTTGATATATTTATTACATAATACATTTTTGTTTTATTGTTAAGACTAAAACAATTTGCATTCCTCTTCAACTTTTATGACTTGCTTACCTAAAGGGTAGGCATTTTAGCCAGATTTAGATATTTTTAACATTATATCCATACCAGATCAAAAAAGGAAATTTCTTGTATTTCGACAAGAACCTCTATTCCTTGTACATGCTCCAAAGGGTAAAGCTACTGTGTTTATAAGATGTATATAACTTTATACCTAAATAATTCTCTTTTTCATATATCGTGTATTTCTTCAAGCAACGTGCACTGGAAAGGTTAAAAGAGGTAACTGTAGGAGAAAAATCCTTGGCTAGGAAGAGCCTATTTAATATGTTTCCTGTTACTATTCTCAGTGTCATTATTATGGTTTAATTAGCTCTTCCTGACAAAATCCATTACAAAAAATCCTGCCTTAGTGAAAAAACAATAAACTCAGCTCATTCATAACCTATTAGCTTCTTTTTTGCTTCTAAGCAAGTAGAATGACTTTCTTCCTATTTTTTCTTTTCCTAAATTGGGAAGACTTAAATAGAATGCTACAAGTCGTAAAAGAGAAGCAGGTAGTAAGCAAATAAATAACATTCACCAATCTACCTGTCATTCATCCTCCACTTAATCAGGTAGAAATGTAAATAGAAAGGTTTTGTTGGGAGAGGTAGAGTAGGAAAATACCCTAAAACCATGTGTATCCTTCTCCTGTTCCCTATTATTACAGTAATAAATTCAGGCCTTCATTTTTTCTCTCCCATGTTAACAAATCACATCTAAACTGAGATTTTGTTCACCTCACTCTTGCAAACAATTGCTTTCTACCCAGTTTCCAGATACCAGCTCAAATACAAAGTCCATCATGTTTCTGTGCTTGCAACTTTTCAGTGATGCCCTATTACTTATAAACCAATGAATACATTTGTAATACAGTGCCCAAGTCCTTTCTCCCTTTACCTGGCATCTACTTGCATCACCATCCTCATTATTCCCTTTTTTTTTTTTAATTTTCAAGTATCAAATTATATACTCATCCCTTTTAAAAAACATTTTTTATTTTTGAGGCAGGATCTTGCTGAGTTTTCCAGGCCGGACTTGACTTTGCCAACTTCTTTCCTCAGTAGCACCATTCTGGGTTCCACACTTGTTATTCTTCATCCTCCTCTTTCTAGAATAGCCCACCACCACCCAGACAGAACTATCTGCAGCTCCTTAGCATGAAAACCTCCCAGGCAGTTTTACACATCTGGGAACTAATTCATGTGGTTGCCTTTACCTGAAATGTCTCCACCTCCATTTTATCCACCTAGAGAGAAATCATGGATGAAGCACTAGGACATGTTACCATATTGATCTGTATGTACACTCACACACATACATTATATAAACATATACTCATGTATTTACATATACATAGATATTCATATACGTGTATCTGTGTGTGATTATCCTTTGGTACCAAATCACTATCTACTCGATGTTTACCAAAATAAACAGAACTTTCAGAAAAAAAATTTTTTTTAGAAAACTTGCTTTAGTTCTTCATAAGTATAATTGTGAAATCAGGTACAGAAACTACAAACTGGGATCATGTCACATATTAAATTCATTGTTTGTGAATTAGGAGACCTTTGGTTTACCTCAGCTGCAGAATAACATTCCCTCCACTCCTCAGACATAGCTTTCAGGTCACAAATCTTGCAGAGCCTCATATAGTATGAATTTTACAAGTCCAATTTATTTGGACTCTGATGGTGATTAACCCCATTAGTGAGCAGATTCATTTGTAAAGCAGTCCATCCTTTGGTCCTTAATTCACCTCCCTAAAGTTGCAAGCAAAGTTGGTTCTCCCATCATGATTGTCCAGGATTAAATGAGCAAATTCAGTTCATCATATTCATATTCATCATGGGTTTTAGACTTTGATCATAGCTCTTTCAATCCTCATACAGAAGGGGTAAGTACCTAAAATGGAGTTTAACCTGTCCTCCCCTACCATGTCTGACTGGGCCCTAGTCCCAGACACATTCTGGTTAGGTTATCCCTCTTTCTCAGCTTCCTTGAGCTTTGAAGGCTTCATGTTCCATTAACTTTAAGGTTCCATGGTCAAAACTGCACAAAATCTCCTAGGTGTGCTGTTTCACCAGGGCAAGGCCATGGTTTGTTTTGGATTTTCACCCTTCCTGATGATTCAAAACAGTTCTTTGGCATTTTAGGAAAGGAGCCTGCACAGTTTATTTCCAGCAACGATGAAATTTATTTCAATTCAACTCAAAAAATACTGGCTGAACAATGACTATGAGCTCAATGCTCACATAACCATATTTAAACAATGGTTAAGAATCTACCATTTTATAAACTTATTAATGAAGATTAAGGAATAGACTATAACATTAGTGAGCAGAATTTAGGAAATCAACACCTCCAAAACTTTCTGCAACCCCAGAAGCATTTTCTTCTGATGAAGCTTATTAGAGTGCTCAGCAAACAAAAGTTAAGGCAAGCACAGTACTTCCTGTGTGCCTTCTCTATTGAGTTCACACACACAATCACAAAATTCAAAGTTGATAAGCTTGACCCAGCTCGGTGTAGGTCCACTGCGTTACAGGAAGACAACTGAGGAAACAAGTGGGAAGGTACAGGTACATGGAAAAACCAAGATCGTCTTACTTCTGGTCCCATTTAGGTTCTACCACCTTCCTTGTGCTTTCCTCTTGTTGAGACTCATCGGCAAGTTTGCCCTTCCCTTTTAGTGCCATTATTCTGAACTGACTTACTGAATTTATAATTTCCAAAGTCTGCATTTGTCCTTCTTTTCCTTTTCCTGCCTTCTCTCCTTCTCTCATTCCTTTTTTCCTTCCTTTCTTTTCTTCCTTCTTCCCTCCTTCCCTCCTACCCTCTCTTCTTCTCTCTCTTTCTCTCTCTCTCCATTTCCTTCCTTATTTCTATACAAATCTGAAAGGCTTTCACATCACTTTATATTTATTTAACTTTCCAATCCTTTAAGTTGGCAAAAGCCTGAGCTCAAACTTCTATGTTTCCACTCTGACAAATCAATCTCTATTTGCACTCTGAGTTAATCTGTCATAAATGCATTCTGAATGCATTTACTTGTTCTAATTCTTTTAACCCATCTGATCTTCCTACATTCCTTTCCCTGATCAAGGAAGATGATCTGATTAAGTTTTCTTCTGAAAGCAGCCTTGTGGTCTCTGAAAGTTCCTTTGATATCCTTGTGGGCAGAGGATGATTGGCATTAATAACAGCCCTTATTCAGTGTCTTTAGATTGTGAAAAGGCACCGTTGCTGCTGCAAACTCTGCTGCTTCATGTTTTGAGCCCTGCCAAGCAGCAGCAACATGCCAGCGTGCTAAGCGGGGGCCGGATGGATGAGAATGCATATAACAGCAGAGAGAACCATAATGACAAACAATGATGATCCTGAAGTAGCTGTCATAGGGGGACAGCCCACTCTTTGTATGGCCTTAGTTACGTATGTTACATGACAGAAATGAATGATGATCAAAGAGAGAACTTGGGTCACTTTAATTTAAGAATTGTCAACTTTTTTACACTGAAAGTTATTTAAGAGATAACAAGTCTAGGCAGTGGATCAAAAATATAAAAACTAATTCACACCCCATCTTCATGATGTCTTGTTATGGAAGCCTATGACCTCCTTTAGAGTAAAGTATATGTGAGGAACATTAGTAGAATATTCTGTAGCATTAGGGACCCCCAAGATTGATGCTGCCCTTTCAAAGACAGCCTGCTGAGCGGGGCCAGACATTAGTTACATGTCTTCCTCACAGTTTTGCTTTATCACAAATGATCATCCTGATAATGCTGACCGTTGATGATTTCTTCACCACACTCTAGGAAGCGGGTCAAGTGAGGGGAGGGTGTAACGAGTGGAAAGAGACTAAAAATTGCTCTTATTTCCCATCTCAATACATTGTGACAGCTGAACTCGAAAGAGACCTATTTCCTGCAAACAAGAATGATACTGCTGCCCACCATGGTACCACCTGTATTTCTAATAAGCACATTAACTATAATAATATCACAACTACCAATGCACATATTTAAAAGAGACTCCTGGCATATTCTGTTCAAGTTCTATGGTCCCTGAACAAAAATGTTGCCATGGAAACCTCTACCATAAGGCAGGTGTAGCTCTGCAAAGGACTATGGGCTATGAAATCAGGTTCCCATGGCAACATTTTGTTCAAAGCCTGAAGAATCTTAAATACATGTGCCAATACATATTATTACTCAACAGGATACACAGGTGGTATTAATAAAGTTCAATATTTGTTCAACTAAAAGTTGTAATCATAGTAAAAATAAATGAATTAAAATCACTTCCTATGGATAGCTTATATAAACAGAATTTAGAGTTGTAACACTTCTCCACATGAATAAGTAAATATATGTGAAGTATTACTAGAGTACTTTCTTTCATGAAATGTGTAAGATGGAGAAATCTTCAAGAAAATTATGAGATTTTTAAACCTTAAAATACATTTTTAGTTTATAATTTACTGGTGAGATTAAATCATTCAGATTTACCAAAGCAAATTAAGTGCAGACCACTCACCTGTAATAGAACCAATTATTACGGTGACCAAACTGCTAAAGGAAAAAAAACGTCAAGTTGATTCATCTACATTATGTGAGCTCATGCTAATAAAATATGCCAGTTGGGATATTTATGATAATTGCCATTTCTACAGCCTCAAAACATCCATATAAATATGCCAAGAACCAAATTAAGAAAAGCTTTTCCCTTTACCTTTTACAAATAATCCAGAAAATAATAATCATTCATTTCAATAATATATTTCAGAAAGTGTCTAAGAAGATACACTACACCAGGCAAAGATGTTATCCCATAGATGTGCTTGAGTAAGTTTTTTAAAGAAGCACTTCTTTATCCATTAGCATTTCACAGTTTTAGTTCACAAAGTTTCAAAATAAAATTAATAAACACAGATTGCATGCTGTATAAGGTCAGGCACTGTCTGGTTTTGGAGTGTCTGGGACATTCAATGAATATGCATTGAATGAGTGAATGAATGAATGAACAAAACACATCATCAATTTCAGTAACAACTGATCTTAGTTTCCAACAGTGCCGTTAACAAAACTATATAAATAAAATAATAGCAATACAAAAGAAAATTTTCCCATTTTGTTTTAAATTCAGATATGCATATCACCCTTTTTGATTGTTTTGCAATTAGCATTGATTCCCAAACCTTAACAGTTTTTCTTTTTTGGTCCCTAGCCATTTAATCAAGTGGTTAATGGTCTATGATCAAGCATTAAATGTACCAAGAAAGCTGAGCACACAAAGGAACCCTGGGGATGTAATTTTATAAATAATCCATTTTTTAAAAATTCAATTAGCCAATTCCTGATATATCCTTTATTGTGAGATATTTTTCCTATTTTAGTATTTTTTCAGTTTTGTACCCTTAAACCTTTGCATACTGACTCTGACCTTACCCTTTAAAAACTTTAAGCCAAATTTCATAGACTTTCTCATACTTCCCCAAAGATGATGAAAATTGAAAGTTGTGGAATGTGACCACAGTTATCAATTTATTTCCAAAATTCCATGCATTAGAATTAGATTCTTAAGAGAATTAGATTCTCAGCTTGTCACAACCTTCCAAAACAACATGTCAGTGGCAGCTTAAAAACACAAGATTTAAAAGCTGGAAGACAACGTGGAGTGATGAAGGAGGACTTGGAGGGGCCTATTTGTTGAAGATAGCCAGGCTCTGCACTGAGAAATCCAGCCAGTTCTGAGGACTGGCTCCATCTTTGACTAAGTAGTCCTGCTCTGCTAAAATGCCTGGGCCAACACAGGCCTCCCTTGGTCCAAACTCTCCCCTCGTTTCAAACAGCAATCATGAGAACTCTCAGTGTAGATGGGTTTTGTGAGCACCAAAAGCGATGATGTGCATGAAAATGTACCACAGAATTGTGATTTACCTCTGAGTACACAAATGTAAGGTATTGTTGCTGTTACTGTTATTTTATTCGAAGAGGCTAAAAATTAAATAAACTAAGAAGCAATTGCAATGCTCATGGTTGAAAAGAAGAGAGATATAATGGCAGCCAGTTTACATATGTATTTAACATCATGTTCAATTCTTCTGGTGTCCAATTATCTTCTATAAGGTAGATATCCAGGTATTAGACTACCAGTTCTATTACTGGCACTTAAAATCTAAAGAACTTCAACTATACTGTGAGATTTTGTGTTTTATTTTGTTTTTTAAGCCATTAGAATTAAACTATAATTATAACAAAAGTTAAGACAACTCCAATGATTCTTAATTTTAGAAATCTCTTAACCCCTGCAAAAAATTTGCTGGAAAACAAAATAACATCTCAAAGTAAAAATCAGAAAGCTCGGAAATCCCCCAAAGTTTATTATAAATAAATGCTTAGAGTATTTTCCAGAAATTCTCTAAAGAATCATGAACTTGTTTTTAAAAATTCATCAACTTTATTACTCCCATAAAATCAGAGAAAATAAAAGAACATAAATATAAATAAATCACGTACACAAGGAAATTTCTAACCTTATTTTTTAAATAACTTTCTAAATGAGGCCACATTAATGGTTTTCATTCATTTAATTAAAGCACATGGTCTATAATGTTAACTTTTAACCTTGAAGCAAGGAGGATAGGATGCACGATATTTGATCTTGCAAGTACTAGGAAAAATTTGTAATTGTGCATCCTTGGAACAACTGCTTATTCCCAAGAGTCATAAAATTATCCAAAGTTTCCTAAAAAAAAAACCTGATGAGAGTTGAATTCTCGCAAGGCAAGCTAATCATGGGGAACTCAAAATCTTTTGCAGTAGTTTTGTGGTATCATGTTATATCATGTTAACAATGCCAACTTTATACACTTTGTTTCCAACAAGAAGAGGAATGAACATTCAGTTAAGGATTTCCCACTTACAGTATTTTTTTTTAATTTTATTTAAAAGAAAATAGACACAGAAGATAGAAACAAAAAGCATGAAAGACAAACAACAACAACAACGACAGATCTGATGCAATTACACTGTAGGTTTACACTCTGAGGTGGTTGAAGTTTGACAGTAGTTACAATATTACATATCGTTACCTTCATAGGGGTTGATCATATTGACAGACATAGACACGCAAGGTTTATCAATTCAGGAATATTAATTTTCTTTTTCTATAGCTAATGTACCCAGCAATACAGTTTTTTTTT
>RJWM01002591.1:0-125879 GCA_004363535.1 Dasyprocta punctata | reverse complement strand
ATGGCTTGCTCTCTCACTGTTGTTTGTTTTAACTTTAAAGCATGTTCTCAGTGATACCTTTATTGGACATTAAAATTATAATGCCTACCTCGATACTTTATTTCTCCTTTTCTGCTTTATTTTTTCACCTTAGTTCAAAATGATATCTAATACACCATTTATTTATCTTGTTTCATGTCTCCCCCACAGAATTTGAATCCAAAAGGCATAAATTTTTGTTGGTTTTGTTTACTGTTGTATCTTCAGCACTTAGAGCAGGGCCTGACACACAGTAGGTCTTCAGTAGGTTTTTATTGGATGACTGGCTGAATGGATAAGCAAATGTCAGGTTTTGACAAGAGTGTGGAGCAGGTGGAACACTTACACGTTGCTGGTGGAGGTGTAATTTGAACAACTTTATAAAACACACTTTGACATTAATAAAGGTAAAAATGGATATATTTTCTGATTTAGCAATTCTACTCCCATTTGTTATCTTCTAGATAAATGCTGCATGTGTGTACCAGGAGACAGGCACAAGAATTGCTGAAGTTCTGTGGTTTATAATAGAAAAGAACTAGAAACAACCCAATTGTCCATCAACAGAAGAATAGATACATTTCTAATTATTTATATGATATAGTAAGTGATTCATAATTACAGCAAAATTACCCTAATGACTATGTTGAACAATAAACCTCTTCTCAATATATAACAAATAATTTCAAATAAAAAAACTAAAGAGAAGAAAAATTGTTAAAGAAATAGACTATTCATTCAACAGGAATTCCAATTGACTAGTCAAGAAACAAGCTCATTAATTAGGGACTACAAATTAAAACAATAATACTATAATATTCCTGAGAATGAGAAAAATATAAATATTGATCAGACCAGGTATTAGTAAGGTCTTAAGGAGGCAGATATCCCAGCAAACTGCCTGTGAAACAGGAAAATAGCACATTCGTTTGTAGGGTAATTGTGTAATGTCTTTTAAATCTAATCACATCCAAACCTGGGATCAATCAATTATTTTTCTCTATATTTTTAATTAACACCAATTTTCAAAACATGAAAACAGTAATGATTTTATGAATGTATCTCTGTAAATAAAAATATTTTATGTGAGGCAGGAGAGAGGATCAAAACAGGTGACTACAGTGGGCTCTATCATCAGTAATATTCTAATTTTAAGAGCATATTTATGTAATGCTTGTTTAATTATAATCATTTTATGAAAGAAATAAAAATTAAAGTTGCATGCCAAAATTTGCTTGGTAAATCTAATTAAATGTAGCATTTAATTGAAATTCAAGTGTTTATATATTTTAATGTTTATATTAAAAGCTACAGAAGGCTTAAATTTAATGAATTAAGGTACCAACGTGAGAGGTTAGAAAAAGAGCAGTGAAAACAAATCTAAAGAATGAAGAATTAAGCAAAATACAGATAAATACAAAAATAAAAGAAGTAGAAAATAAAACTACAACAGAAAGGGTCAACAAAGTCACAAGTAATTTCTTTGACAAAACCAATAGAATAGGTAATTTCTGTAAGTCAAAAAGAAAGAGCAAACTAAACATTACTATAAAATAAAAGGAAGACAGAAGCAGAGGTATTGTGAAATTTAAAAGATGAGAACATGTCACATAGAACTAGTACAAACAAATCTGAAAACTTAGATACAATGGACAATGCCATAGAAACATAACTTACCAAAGTATCTAGGAAAACTTAAACCTAAATAGACCTGTGGTCATTAAAAATTGACTCAACCACTAAAAAAATGTATTTACCAATACAAGACCTATATTATTTTATAGGCGAATTCTACGTAACTTTCAAATTTATATAAAATTTTCAAGAGAAAGGAATAATGCATCAAAATAGTAAAGGTAGTATAATACTTCTGAAATCAAAACCAGTCAATGTTGATAATAAAAATGAAAAGCATATTCTAATCCTACTTATGAACACAGATGTGAATGTTATGTGCAAAACATTAGCAAGCCAAATTCATCAGTGTAAAAATAAAAATACATTGTAGTTTATCCTAAAAATGGAAGGATACTCGAACACTAGAAAGTTATAGGTACAATTTACTACACTAGAAAAGGATTGAATAGAAAAATTTTAATGCATATTATTATAAAAATTCTTGACAAAGTATAAAAGACATTTTCTGTTACAGAATGTCTATTAAAGAATGTCAAATTCCTTTATCTGATAAGGAATGTCTAATAAAAAACATAGGAACCATCAGATTTGATGGTGATGCTTTAGAAGTATAATCATTTTATATAGTTTATTCAGGTATCTCCTTCTCATGTATGGTTTTGTTATTTTCCATCCTTTTTTGTTTTAAGCAATGGATGTAAATCTCGGATGTAAATCAATGTATACTTGTCACATTATTTCCTTAGGATAAATTCCAAGAAATGGATTTGCTCAGTTCAAAGTTTTATGTCCTATAAATTTTTATTACTTATTTTTAAATTTCCATGCAAGAAGATTGGACAGTTTCAGTGTCACCAAATAGTTCCTGGGAATTCTCATTTAATTCATTCAGGGGATGCCTTGTGAACATTATAGTACGCTAAGCTCCCAGCTAGGAATTGGTGTTCAGTGACAGACAACAAATGTGCCCTTGTGGAGTTTAACGAGTAGTTCTGAATTTATCTGCACATATTGTTTAAGAAATTGCCAGTTTGTGACTGTATTTATTTTTCTGAGTATTCAGATTGGCATACCAGCAGGTAAGATCTTAGGTATTGAGCATTTGAATCACAAGGGCTACAAAGAATGGAATCTCTTTTCATAGAGTAACTTTTCCAACCAAAAAGTGAAACAATGGTAGAAAAGCACAATGGTAAACCCTGACAGAAAGTACCTAAAATTAGGTCAGTCGCAACAACTCTGAAATGTAATTGTCCCTCATCTGGAGAGGCTAAGGGCGCAGGCCACAGGCCACCTCCTGGGTCTGCCTTGAGTGGCTATTGCTGGGTTTTGTGATCTGTTTTAGGATGAACTTTGGCTTCAAAACTTCTGATGGGGACTGTAACTTGACTCAAATTAAGGTGAGCACATCTCCCTGTACATTAATACCTCAGTACCACTTAACGCAGTCAATCAATCACTCTAACTTCAAAAAAGAAAGCAAAAATCAGTGAACTAACATCAACTGGTGGTTCCTGGTCCCCAGTGAAACTTGGAAAGACTACCTGAAGCCGAATTGCTGGAATAGACAGATCAAGAATTTAAAATAGGTATAATTGGTGCACTTAAATAAAAGAGCATATTAGTAATATAAAGCAGGTATGAGGAAATGTAAAAAAGAAATGGAAATAGTGATTTATTTTAAAAGTTAGAATACAGAAAAAACAAACACCCAGAGCCTAGGTGCTTTTATTCAACCCAAGACTGTTAATTATCGCATTGCCCAGTTGCCTGAGAACACTTGTGAACCACATCTGCCCCTGTAGTATTTACCCCAAGATAACTGGCAAGTTACAGTCTTAACCTTGCCCTCAAACTTTGTATGAAATATCTTGTTTTTATTATTATTTTTACATAGATCTAGTATATTGATAGTGTTTGGAAACAAAAGAAATCGTTCTATTTATAGGATTCTGTTTTTAATAGTGGTATGTCCATTTACAAAATGCAGTAATTCTTGATTGCTGAAAATGTCAAATTCTATAAAGCATAGCATTCCTATACATAATGAGAGGAAAGCAGAATCTAAATGGTCGCTGAAAAGTTTGCTGCTTACACAAGGATGACAAGAAGATCCCATGAGAAATGGTATTTTTCTATAGAATGTCATGTTTTGCTTTGTGTTGTTCTATGTTTTGAAATTTACTATCTGAAAAAAGTTATTAAATAGATGTCTCTGTTACATCAGAATTAGAGACAAGTTCTGTTTAGAAACAGTTCCAAGAACAGTTTTTATATTTTATTTTCACTTTGAAAACCAGTGTGCTTTGCTTTGGCCTCAAAGAGCATGTTTGTGTAAAATTAAATGAACATTGGCAGCTAGCTACATTTTTTTGTGTATAAACAAAAAATAGGTTAATGAGAAGATAAATCAAGAAATCATTTTTTAAAGCAACACAAATAACTCAGGCATTTCATTTTTACTTACAACATATACATGAATATTTATTTGCCAGTGTATTGATGAAATGCTGTTTTGGTCAGCTTTCCTACCATTTCTGTGGCAAAATACATCAGATAATCAATTTATAGGAAGAGAAGATTTATTTGGGCGGATAGTTTTGAACTATGGTCACTTGTCTGCTGCTTTGGGTCTGCAACCGCAAAAGCACCTCGTGACAAGAGGGTGTGTGACACAGACAAACAGGGGAGGAACCAGGTCCCCATGTCCTCTGTTAGGCACATCCCCTGTGACTTAACACCTTCCATTGGGCCCCATTTGTCAAGGGTGCTGCCACTTCCCAGTAGCAGCTCAGGCTGAGGACCAAACCTTTAACACAGCCTTTAGGGGCCATTTTAGATCCAAGATACAGCAAAAGGCAATGTTTTCTCTTTGAAAGTTCTCCTTTTAAATATTAAATCTCTAGGTTGTCTTCCTCACACAAAGTACTCCTAAAAGCTCACCAGAATTTCCATTTTTTACTTCTGTCTTTTTAGTTCTAAGCCAAGTGTTAGACACTGGCAAAACAATATAAATTAAGAATCTTCCTTCGATACTTAAATATGTATTTTACAATCTTTTACAGTTGTCTTAATATAGTTTAGTAGAGTTTTCTAAGTAATCTTATCAAATCTTCCCACATTTAGATCTTTGAAAAACATCAGCTGTCTTGGATATTCATATTTAATAAATCTACATAGTTAATCACACAATTACAAATACAAATGTAAAGCAGACAGATTTTTAGAATGAGCATAATCAACTCTTGTTAAGCATAACTTTCAAGTGGTGGGAGCAGAAGTTACTTGGCAACCCTGAGGAGTAACCTACAAGCCGTCAGTAGTGTGCAGGAGGAATCAGTCAGTGGCACACATTACATAAGAACGGAGAGAGAAGGGACTCCTTACAAGCGTAACAGCAAAATCTTTCCCTCTCTATATGTATATGATTTGATTTACATATGAACTACTTTCTGAAGATCAACACAAGTATACATATAGCCAAGAGAACTTTCTGACAGACCTTTGTGGGGTAACTTTGAAGTGCCTAAACAGTTTAGAACAAAAATAAAATAGGCCACCAAACCACCAAAACAAGTCAAGGCTAAAGCTCTTGTGCAGAATTCACTTATACACACAAGGTTTTCATGTGAAAGTGTAATTGCTTTCTTTGGAAACAAAGAGAAATGCATTCTTGTACTGTAATAATTCATAATTTCTGACATTTTGCCTATATTGTCGAGTGTGCAACAGATTCAATACTAAGAGGCTTTATGGAGAGGAGCTTCATAAACCTTTTTTTTCTTTTAAATAAATCTTGCTGAATAAGAAAGCTCAACAAAATTAATCAGTACAAAATAAGAATTTTTCTGGAGTTTTGTATAAGTACTAACAATCTACATTTACTATAATTTATCTTTCTATTACAAAGGAACAAATCAAGCAAACTTAATTTTCATCAGCTATAGATTTATTGACATTCATGCCTTCACAAAAATCATTTGATAGTTGTTCTCCAATTGAGTGGCATTATTGTAATGTCATATTTTTTATCTCTCATTTTTATTGATTTCTCTGATTTATGAAGACTCTTTCACACTCTTCAATTTTTCATCAGGCTCAAGAGAATCAATGTTCGACTCTAAGCTTCAAGTCCTCTGTAGAGTGCTTTTCCATAATCCTTTTTGCCAGGGTTCAAAAATCAAACTCAAAATCTTCTCCATAATGAAAATGACTTTTAACCTTTTTTCATGGCTTTTTATTTCCCTTATCAGTCAAATCATTAAATCTATAACCACCTGAGAATGAAAATTAAGAATTTGAGTATATTTTTACACTGATTACTAAGTTGAGTGCTATCTAAATTTATTAGACTAAAACCCATATTGAAAGACAAGAAAAAGATCTGTGCTTTGTTACATATGTGTTTGTGAAATATTTACCTCCTCATATTTTCCAAAATGTCTTCTCAATGCAAAAGGAAAATTTAACACAGAAGTTGGTCAAGTTAAAAGGTAAATCAGTTTAACTGATCTCCATATTGTTTTCCTAAAAAAAAAAAAGCTAGAGGAAGGATGATAAACAAGAATGAGAATGCCTGATTCCTATTGTACTCTCAGTAAATAAACAAATTTTTCTCATTTAAAAAGCTCATCAAAGGAACTTGAACATGACAAGTGCACTAACATAAATGTTTATTAAGAATGACGATGTAAAACAATAAGCTTTTGAAATCTTCAAGTTGGTTATACAATTAAGTGTTATTTCAAACCTAAGCTTAACTTATAATTCTAAAACAATGAACACTGCTTTGATGTCCTTGTGTTTGTCCTGACAATCGAATGCGTTTCATTGTGAAATAACCAGTTGTGAAACAACACCGAGTAACATTCTCAACCCTCAATATTTTTGTTTACAAGACTTTAATCAAGGAAATGGGATTGCGTGGAGCGATCAAACACAGCTTGTGTTATCTAGGCTCAGTATTCTGTTTACTGCCAGTGATAAATCCTTCTGTAGACAGATTACGTGGTTCTCACAGGGGATGGAATGGTACATCCTCAATCACATCTTAGGTGATTGTCACTCAGATGACCAACAAGAGCTTTCCTTTTTATTTATATTTTATTAGGGACCCACATATTTGTGTCTAGTTCCCCTAACCTTGATGTGAATTTTCAAATTCTAATCCCTAATATGATTGGCATTTGGAGACTAGTATTAGGAGGTGATTAGTTCATGAGAGCAGAGTCCTCACGCTGTGGAGAAAAGACACAGGAGAACTTGATTTTTCTCTCTCTCTCTCTATCTCTATCTCTCTCTTTCTCTCTCTCTTTCTCTCTCACTGCTTTCCATCCTATGAGGATATAGTGAGAAGCCAGCCATTTGCAAACCAGGCCGTAAGGCCTCATCAGACACTGGATCTGCAGGCACCATTTCTAGGGCTTTCCAGAACCAACAGAAGTAAATATTTGCAGTGTAAGCCACTCAGTTTATGGTATATTTTTAGAGCAGATCAAACAAACCGTAAGTATTCTTCATACTCTCATTCAAGAGTGTAGTGTAGGCTAATTACTATGATAAAAAGACACAACTACTACAGAACGTTTAGAGTAAATTTTTATGTAAACGATGGACTTTAGGCAATAACAATATCTCAATTCATCAGTTATAATAAACATACCAGTCTGATGGGGGATACTGATATGGGGGCAGCTCTGTACATGAAGGAAAAGGGCATAAATGGGATATCTCTGAGCCTTTTTCTCAATTTCCCTGTGAAACTAAAACTGCCTCTAAAAAGATAGTCTAAAAAACATATATAGTATGAATAATAAAGGAGACTAAGAGTCTCCTTAAATGAAAAAGTTAAAGAAAAATGATCATTAACTTCCTAAAATTTGGATAATGGGAGTCAACACCATTCGTAGACTGCAGAGGGAGGGAACCAGGCCTCACCAGGCGGTGATCCCTGCCTGGAAACTAGAGCCATGTGAAGGTGCTGCCAGGGTGGGGACAGCCACACCCCAGCCTCTCTCTATGAGTCAGTGCCATTTGCAGACTACTAAGGGGGGGAGCCAGGCCTCACCAGGAAGTGATCCTGGCTGGGAAACCATATCATTTTCATTATTTTGTTGGGTTGGTTTTATTCTCTTTTGTTTTGTTTAACTATGTTAAACTTAATGGCATGAGCAGTTATTTGGAAGATAGCAAGACATATTATAGTAGCCATTTTGGATTTACTATTGGCTTGTTTTGAAGTCCTTTATTGCATTCATTGTTTTGTTTTTATTGTTTCTATTTTATTCTGTTCTATTCAATTTTTACTATGTCCAAAGGTATCTGCAGCTACTTGAAGACAACAAAAATCATTATGGTAACTACTGTTGATTTTGTAAGGTTTTGAAGTCCTGTATTACTTATACTGGTTTATTTTGACTGGTTTTATTCTGCTTTATTTACCTTGGTTTTATACTCTTTAAAATAAAGAAAAAAATAGGAATAAAAAATTTGGATAATGTGTTAAATCTCCATGCTAGTGCCTAATATTTATATTGCAGTTTCTCTTGGCTTATTCATTAAGAGATTTTTTTTAAACCATAACTTTAATTTCTTCACAAAAAATGTATTTTTTTCAACTGGGTAGTATAGCTAGTATTTATTGACAAAAATATAAAGACACTATGTTATTCCGCATTTTTATTTTTTTCTAAAGGCCAGTCCTATTAGGTTTATAAAAGATCCTCCTGGAAAGCACTTATTTCAGTGTAATTCTCATTATCACAACCCTACCCCCAGGTTTTATAGATATTCTAGACTCAGGACCCCGCATTCCAACCACAAGCTCCCAGCAAAATGTTTACTCTTGAGACTAATAAGACTGTTGAATGAAAAGTGACAGTTGCTGCCTAAACTGTAAAATTGCCTAGTCCCAAAACTATTCTGATAGAAATCCCCTTTCTGCTGCCAGAGCCAAGCTGTATGAAATAAAATGATACCCTATGTGGCTTATTTTATATGAACCAAAGAAATAGTAGTACAAGAAATAGTTGAATATGATAGCTAAATTTCAACTCAACATAAGGAAGGATTTTGTAACAATTATGTAAGCCCAAAAATGTCATTTGCTTCCTTGGGCAATAGTGAGGTTAATGCCTTTGGGAGTGTTCAGTTACACCTGGGCAGCCCCCTGACAGGAGTATTGGAGCAATCAAGGATTGGATAGGTATCTGGACCACCCATCAGATGACTCTATCCTTGAACTTCTGTGATCTTAAAGTGTGTGTGCATACACCTGTGTATATGTATGTTTAAATTCCTCAAAATGGATCCAAAGCCAAGCTCACTTTAAGACCTTTATTTCTGATCAATATCATGAAAATAAACACTTTGTGAAATTATAGACCTAAGTTATTCCTGATTTAATGGTATAGTAACATATTCGCAACCTTACACAACCCTGTACTTTTACTTCAACTGCAAATGGGTGGAGGGAGTCAAAAGTGGAAAACCAACAGAATAATACTGTTGTCAGTGTTTACTGGCTAAAGAAATTTTGTGAATTCAGAGAGAATAGCCTTTCCCTTAAGTTATAAGACTGGGGATTTCATGAAAACTTGGTTACAGTATTTGTTCAGTATTTATTCAGTTTAATGAAGCTCAATTCCTTGCAGCTGTAACTACATTTATTTCCTATATTAACTTTACTTACTTAATGATGCCTATTCATCTTCCTACAATGCGTTTGGTTGTGTGCTCTTTTATTTATTTATTTTTAATTTATTTATTTATGTATTTATTTATTTATTTATTTATTTATTGCTGTGCCTTTGAAATCCTCATGGCTATAAAAAGTAAAATTAGGTTTTAAAAAGACAATGAAATGCAAAGGATGAGAGATGACTGAGTAGCAGGCAGGAGGGCATAGGGAGCCCCAAATTTCTCACCCACTGAGAAATACGTTACAAAGAAGTACCTAAACGCTATACTTTCTCCACTGCAGAAATGAGAGTCCTAATACAAAAAGTTGATCTTGGACTTGGGGTCCTTGTCAGCTAGGGGTATAAGGGACAGTGAAAAGCCCAGAATGTCTCTGAGGGAGTAATGGGTCAGAAAGGAGGTTTCTTAGAAGGGAATTTGTCTTTAAATTACCAATAGCTGGCAAGATCTGTTTTTACTTATTTGTGGTTTGGAGAGTTGAGGAGGATAGTGGATGGGCTTGGATAGGTAAGTGAGAATTATTTCCCGTTCTAGCCATCTGTTCTCAGTTTATACTAATTGAGAAAAGAAATTTATCTTTTTGGGTAAATTTTAAGTGAAATTTTTCTTCAGTTAAAAAAATACATAGTTGGTCACAGGTATCTTCCAACCTCAGTTATTCTAATGATTAAACAAAAATATGTTTCTCAAACCCTAAAGTACTACAGGTATTCACCTCTATTTCCATCAGCAAACATCTCCTTCCAGAACCTGAATCTTAGAGAATGCAGATGCTCCCTACTCTGGTAGGAGTGATATGAATCATGTATGAAATTTAGAACAGCTCAGTTTTTCCCACTACTGTGTGGTTTTGTTTTATTTTATTTTGGTTTTTTGGATTTTTGAGACAGGGTCTGAGTGCTGGCCTTGCTCTCACTAATTCCCCCAGGCTGGCATGAAACTCAAAATCCTCCTGCCTCATCTTCCTGAATCTTCAGGTTACAGTTGTGTGCACCTCTGTGTTTCACTGGAGCAAGAGCATTAGTGCTGTTGAATGTAGTTTCTCTAACTATAGAATGGAAATAGCATTACCGTTGCATGACTTTTGTTGCCTTTATAACACAGATTGTTCAAAAGAAGTTTTAATTGAAGTCCTTAACACATTTTCCTAGCACAATGTAGGTCCTAAAATACCCCAAGAGAACAATTAGCATTATTACTATTTTAGAAGTTGTAATATTGATACTATTAAAATGTCCTAGATCCAAAGATTGCACTTTACTGTATGTAACTATGAATCCTCAGATTTTTAAAATCTGGGTCTACTCTGGGAACCATGACTTTGATTGACAAGCCTTCAGAACATCCTGTTGGCAAAGATCTCCATTACAGTTTATCTCTTAGTACACCTCTGCAGCCCATGGGAATGACTGGGTTCACCTTGAACAAATTTCCTGAGTACTTAGAAATACACAAATATTAAAATTCCATAAACAAAAGTAATGTTTTCAGTAAAATTTGCTATAAAATTTATGAATTCCCCAATGCAAGAATGAAAGATATTTGCTTGTACTCCAACTGGATTAAAATAATATAGATACACTCAATAGTATATAAAAATAAAAGCTGGAATATTCTTTGCTCCCAGTTAGGAATAAGACAAATTTCATCCCAAACCCTTTTTCATTTTTTTATTCTGAGCCTAGGTCTTGCTCTTTTGCCTTGGGTAGACTTGAATTTAAGATCTTCCTGCCTCAGTCTCCCATAGTACTGGGATTATAGGTGTCGGCCATCGTATCTGGTGAAAATTAATTTCAGTGCTTTTCTTGGACAAGTAAATGAAAGTCAGAGATTGTGTTAAACTGTACCTGGTACAACATGAGCTATGTTGAGGAATTCATGTGAATTTAATTAATTCAAGTTAGCCAAGTTATACTAAACTGCTCTTAAATTTCACTACATGAGCCATAATAATGTGATATAGTTTCATTCTTTTGCATAAATAGGAGAAAAGTCAATCAGAATTAGTCATATACATTTTGTAAAATGGACATGAGTTTTTAAACTCCTAGTACAGTAAATAACATATTAAGGAACAAGGTGTCCAGTCAGACTTCAGAGAGCATGGCTGCTGACAAGACTAAGTTGCTTCATTAGTATATGAATGATTACCATGAACTTTCCCAGTTTTTAAACATAGTTTGTCCTCTTATGCAGTTTTACTTTTTCCCTAGTTTTGTTCAAATTATTAACTTGTTTTATTTTTTTTCTCTCCTGAAGAAAAGCTTTGCTCAGCAGAGACTGCTTTTACCCTGGGTCCTCTCCAAAATCTCACAAGCTGTGAATTAGCAGAAACAAAATAAATGTTGTTTATCGTGCTGATAAATAAAAAATTGAGTCCATTTTTCACTGACTTAAATAGGGAGGAAACAGAGTCAAGGTTATTTAGTTTGAATTATGAGTTGAGTTTGAGACTTGTTATTATTTTTAACATTATTGGTTTTAGGGTAGAGAATTTTCTCTTTTATCTTCTTCAAAACTAACCAATAAATTCATTCCCTAAGTAATTGACTATCTGGATCCAGATTCAGTCGATGAGGTCTAGTAGTTAACTTGGCTGTGTCTGCTGGCACACCTTACCGTGGATTCTAGTTTGGAGATGTTTTTAGCAGTGTTTTGTTTTGTTTTTTGCTTGTTTGTTTGTTTGTTTGGTTTTGGTTTTTGGTTTTTAATGTGAAGCAGAATTGAATTCACCCACAGATTTTCATTGGGTGACCCAAAAAGCAAATCATTAAAATTCCTCTCCATTCAGAGGAATGTCGTTACATAATTAAACAAAGGCGTGCCAATCAGTCAGCTGCATCACTATTCAACAAACTTTTTCTAAAATGCTAACAATCATCTACAATTTAAAGTAGGTGACTCTATCAGATTGTCAAAGGTTTTTAAAAACTGATAAAAATTAATGTTGGCAATTGCGTGAGAGTAGGGAATGAGCATGAACAGAAATGCAAATTAGTTTATTCTTTCTGAAGGGCAGACGGGTGGTATGCTTAACAAGGAAAATTGATGTGTGCCCTTTGACAGAGAAGCCCATGTCAGGAATTTTACCTGAGAAGTAATCACTCAGCTGGAGAGAGGTGCCTTGCAAAGATCCTCAGTGCAGCATTGTTTGTAAGCAGAAAAATCTGAAAACAACCAGGTGTCTAATAACAGATATGGTGAAATAAAATTTAATAAATAGAAAGATACAAAAGGTTATTGTGCTGCCACTAATAATTGTGCAGTAGATTCAAACTCATTTGCATGGAAAGTGGCTTATGAAATATTGTGGAGTTAATTCAAGTTATCAGCATAAAAAATATGGTCAGATTTATTTAAGCTTATACATGTTGACTACACATCTATGGGTGTAGATAGATCCCTGAAAAAGATGTTTTGTG
Organism: Dasyprocta punctata; assembly: GCA_004363535.1. NCBI lineage: Eukaryota > Metazoa > Chordata > Mammalia > Rodentia > Dasyproctidae > Dasyprocta > Dasyprocta punctata. The sequence goes on along the minus strand of RJWM01002591.1, from coordinate 113,103 downwards.
AAAGAATAAATGTCCTTTTATTGCTATTTTGTTATTTTTTCTGCACTTGACAATATGAAGAAAACAGAATAATCAAGACACTAAAAATAGGTAAGAATGACTGCTAACTTTCACAAAATTAGAAGATTAAGGATGATTATTAAAGCTAGGATTAAGGAAACAAACATTTGGAAAGGTTTTGTATCCTACTTTTAGATTTTTGTTCCAAATTTCTAATCTAGTTTTTGAAACTGAAAGTAACATGGTTTCATGTTTTTAAAAACTGATACATGTCCATAAAACGAAGTGAAAATTATGTGTAAAAGTATATGAGAATACATTCATACAGCAAACATATTCTTAATTTACTCAACTGACCTTCAGCTGACAATGGATCTTGGATGTAACTTTATATAAATGTAACATTATTTAACCATCTCATATTACAGTTTTTTTTTTTTTGACAGGATCTCGCTATGCAGTTCAAGCTAGCCTTGAACTCACTTTGTAGCTCAGACTGGTGTCGAACTCGCAATGATCCTCCTGCCTCAGCCTCTTGAGAGCTGGGATTACAGGCATGTGCCACCATACCCAGCTTATATTATGGATGCTTGTGTCCAAGTTATTGCTAATACTGTATAAAGCAATGCTTATGTAATCTTGATTACATGCAAAATTACTGATAACTTCTTGAATTCCATAAGTAGGTTTAAACTGTTGATTATTTTGGAAATTATTTGGGTGTAAGGAGTAAGTGAAGAATCCATCTTCAGGGGCTGGGGATTTAGCTCAGCAGCTCAAGTGCTTAACTGGTAAGCATGAGGTACAAAAAAAAAATCCATCTTCAGTTTTTCAGTTTTGTTATTTTTCCCCTAAATTAGCCAACTTGTACTACAATCTTTTCAGTCTATCTTTTCACCCAATTATATTATAAAACTGTCAAATTCCTCTAAATTGATACACAGTTTTGTTGTGGTATAAAATACCAGAGAATTGGCAGTGAGTGGGAAGTGAACAAAAACTGTTTGGTTTTTTTTTTTTTTTTTTTTTTTTTGGTTTTTTTTTTACCTGGAAAAATATATATGCAAGAAGAGCCAGTTATACAGAATTGCAGATGTCAGGCAACTGTTCTTCAGAAAGCAACTAGAAAAGCTGAATACTATAAAGGAAGTGAGATGTTTGGAGAATTGACAAGCAGCCAGGACAGTCAGAACTTGAAAGGCCAAGCTACTAAATTAAAACAAACTAAACTGAAATGTTTTGTAGGCAAGAAAAAATAAAGATAAGAGAAATGAATGAAATGGGGTAAGGGCAAAATACAGAACAATCAACAAAAATGAAGTTACTTCTTCAAAGCACTCAAAATTGGTAAGCTTCCAGAAAAATTTATCAGGAATAAAAAAGAAAAGACAAATTATACATAATGATTATGTAAAAGATATAACTGCAGACATTAAAATATAGAACAACTGTATACTAATAAATACGAAAATGCAGAAAAATGACAAGTTCCTTGAAAATGCAACTTACTAAAATTGACACAAAATAATCTGACTAATCATATCTATATCCATTAAAACAATTACTGTATATCCATAATTTTAAAATTTTTCTGTAAAAAAAATTCTTCTAGTAATTTTAGGAAAGAATTGGAACATGTTCTGCGATACTTGCGTATTTCAGGAATGTAAGACGGTCTTAGCATTTAAAATCAATGTAACTACATTAAAAGAATAAAAAATACTATATGATCATATTCATAGATGAAGAAAAAGCATTTGATGAAAATCAACAACATTCTTATTTTTTAAAAGCAACTATGTCTAATAGATTAAGAAAAGAGGGAATCTGCATAGTCTGTTAAATGCTTCCATGACCTTGACAGGTAGAAAAACATTGACAGTTTTCCTTCTGAGATTGAGAACAACATAACCATATCTACACTCATTGTGCACAATACTAGCGATCTTATTGAGGGTGATGAAACAACTACACCAAATGCAAGAAGATACAAAGTGTGTAATGACTAGAAAGAAAGAAAAGATGATAATGAGAAATGCAAGCAATTTGCCAATAAATGATGAGATTATTAAATAAATGTAATACTACATGAAAGATCCATTAAAAATCAACTATTTTGTTGAGACTAGCAACAAAAAAAAAAAGAAAATGAACTTTGAAAATGGTATTATTTGCAATGGCAACAAAAAGCACTAGATGTCTAAAAACAAATCTAGACAAAGATGTTCAAAATCTTGCTACAGAAATAACTAAGAGAAATTAAAGAAAACCAAAAGAGTGATAAGCCTAAATAATGCTCATGGTTTCAGAACTTCAATAGCTAAAAGATGTATACTTTAACCAAATTTATTTACAAAATTCGGTGCAATTCCAAATGAAATAACAGGTAGGTAATTTGTGTGCAACTTGACAAGATCCTGAAGTCAAAATATGATTCAATGTCAAAAGGCAAAACTCTGAGTTTAAAAGATATGGGCAAAACCAAGTGTTAGCAAAATAACTACATACAACTAGAACTGTTGATGGAAATGTAAATTGGTACTACTGCTCTGGAAAATTGCAAGTCACCACATCCCAGTTATTCTCCAGGAAGATTAACATATAGTAAAAAAAAGGATTAGTGGCCCCAAACTGGAAACAACCCAAATGTATATTCCTATAACAAAAAAGTGAACCATCACATACAACACAAAGAATGTAATGAATTTATTGGGAGTTTTTTGTTTTGTTTTGTGTTGTTTTTTGGTACCGGGGATCGAACTCATGACCTCGTGCTTGCCAGGCAGGCACTTGTACCACTGAGCTATATCCCCAGCCCCTACAAATTTATTGTTAAGTAAAAGACAACAAAGAGTACATATCACCTAATTCCAGTTATATAACAAAGAGTGCATATTGCCTAATTCCATTTATAGAAAACTAAAAATACAAAAAAAGCTAATTTGTGGTATTAGAAATACTAATAGTTACACTGGAGTAAGGAAGTAAGACTAGCAAAAGGAATGGGACTGATTCTTGGGTGCTTGTTTTCCTTTTGATGATCTTAAATTGTAAACATGATCTATGTACTTTTCTGGATGATTAAGCATCTGTGAAAACACTTTTTAACATGAAAACTCAGTAAAATTCTGAGATTGCAGAGTATGAAATAGTACAATGAATTATGTATCTAACAAAGAAGAGTGTGGCATTGACACAGGAAGAAACAATAATAGGTTTGTAAACTAAATGAATGAATCAACATAAAATTCTAAGTTTTCCGAAGGAAGCGAATCTCTAAAACAAATACAGTGGTACCTTAGTTTACAAATGCTTTTTTGAGTGAGGTGTGGGGGGAATTTGGTCTACAAACAGAAGCATTTGGCAAAATTTTGTTTATGTTTGTGAACTCTGCATCAGGGGATGAACATGACCACACCCATCTTTTCCAACATTGTGAAACTAATTAAATTTGTGAACTGAGTCACTGCTGTATTTAAAACCATAGGCTCCCACTTAAAATGAGTAGCAATACTTTCCATCATATCTCAACCATTAACAGAAATAGCTGACTTGTCCCATATACTTCTCCTGTCTCTTTAAGGTTATGAATAGGTTACAGTTGAGTAGATGGTAATGGGCAAAAGAAACAGACTTTCCTTTTATCTGAAAAAAAGTCAAAAAGTTGATTTAATGTCATTCAAAAGATTGTTTTTTATGGAGTAGAAAGCTGTTTTTTGTTTGTTTGTTTGTTTGTTGTCTTAACTAGTGCATGTATGTGAAGGAGTGTATAGTTTTAAATGACATAACCTCACCCTCCGGTCAAATAATTTCTTGGTCTCTTTAATTCAAAACTCCAAGAGTAGATTTTTGCTTTGGGAAAGGTTGGATCCAGGAACTTAAATCTTGGTACAAATATCCAGCTTCTTTCTCAACCATTCCCCCTGTAATCACAAGATGGCTCCTAGCAGCTCCCTGGTCAGCATCCTTTGATTTCTCATCCAGTAAGAATGTGGAAATCTTTGTCCTGGTATTCTTTACAGAGGCCTCACTGAATTTCTTTAACTCCAAATGTGTCACATCCTCTTCCAAACCAAACACATTGCCTAGAGAAATGCATTCATTTGAGTGATTTAGTTTTAAATTACATGCTCCATGTATGAGCCACCAAAGCTATGTAGAACAAGGTAGACCCTCCAGAGAAATTGAGGTAGGGCTACTAAGAAGAGGCTAAACTGATTCTAGCTACCAAAATATTTTCTCTGGAGTAAAATATACTTGGAAACAGTTCAGGAGAAGCCCTATGAATTTAACTTTGATGTTTTTTAATATTAAAAACTACATAGTTGCTGAAGACTGAAAGTTTTTCTTTCCCTAGAATTCCTATGCTGATTCCTTAATCCTTGGATGATGCTGTTCAATAGTGAGACCTTCAGGAAGTAGTTAGGTCATGATGGCGGAATCTTCATGACCTGAATTGGTGTCCTTAGCAAAAGAGACCAAAGGAGAAGATCTCTTTCTGTCTCCCGTATGTGAGGATACAAGAAGTTGGTGACTATATGCCAACTGTGAAGGCTTTCCCCAGCATTATATCAGCTGGCACCTTGATCTTGAACTTCCTATACTCCAGAAATATTAGATATGAATTTTTATTGTTTAAGCCACTCTGACTATGATATGTTGTTACAGCAACCTGAACAAAATAAGATGATGTACAAACCTTGCTTCTGGAAAAAGTAAAAATATAATGAGGTAGAAAAAACTTCTCTATCCTCTATATTTCCTTGAGTCACATGTTTTCCAGTTTTCTGCAGTTATTTGAATGACAGTATTTGTTTATGTTAGCCAGCCTAAAATGTGGAAAGAGTGCTCAGGATAATTGATAATAACTGTCATTGCAGAAAGACCATCTTGTACCCAAGGAGCTGTGTCTTTTTTAATCCTTTCTTTCTATTACTGGTTTTAAATAATTTTTCTGACAAGATTCTACTTTTCTTTCTGTCAACTGTCAGTGAACAGGTATTGGGCATTATTTGTGGGGCTGTAAATACATTACATGAAAAAATAATGAGTCCTTAAAAAGTCAAGAGAATGCCTCCAGAGACATTTACCTAACAATGATTTATGCAGGTCTGGGAATGAAGTTTTAGAAACTTCTAAATGAAAAGTCTGGAACATAAAGTCTCTTCCAAATCTGCCTTTACTGTGGCCTCTGGACACATTTCCCCTTTATTTTTAATACGGAAGTTAGAAAATGTTTTTCATGTTCAACTTAAATTGTTTAGTTAATGGTCTAAGAGTAACTCTTGGAAGTATCTCTCAGCATAGCATGTTATTATTCCATTCTTCAGACTGAATTTGATGTATCTAGTGTGCTTTTCCTGAATAAACTGATCTCTGAGATCAATCATTTTCTTTTTACCAGTTAGAAATTGTAGACATTTAATGGATATACGCTCATCAATTTAATGAGTCTCCTTGTCTGGGGTTTGAAATAAACTGATCATTTTAATGTTTAAATACTATATAATCGATGTTCAGCTGTATTCCTGGTTACCGAGTTTTCTTTCTGTTTCCTTTGCCTGCCTGAGTAGAGTAATTTAGCTTCAGTTTATAAAAAAAAATTAGTTCTCTGGGACCTGAGAACTCAAGTGTATCTGTTCAGTTGTGTACAGAAGAGGCTAAGTAATATTTGCGTTGCGAATTACAGTATACCTCAAGCTCATTGCTTAGATTCAGTTTCTTTAACAGGAACATTTTGCTGGTTTATTAGGAATTATTCTGTGAAAGAATCATGCTGGTTAATATTCCTTGAGTGTGTCTCTGGAAGCTTTAAAGTGACATGACTGTGGCATATCTCACTGGGTTGAGAGTCAGGTGAGTCAGATGACCTGGCAGAATGGGTGGGACCCATGTCCCCTGAGAGGCTGAGTTCAATGCCAACAGGGTGGTTTCCTAGGTGAAAGAGGACCATCCCATCATCAAGCACGGTCACAAGAAACTAAATGGTCTCAAATCTGAGTTGCAATTAATGTTTTTTGGTTTCTGTTTTGTTTTCAGTTGTTTGAATTTATGAACTTTTTGGCTGAGAACGTCATCTTCTGTTACATGGGCCTGGCGCTGTTCACCTTCCAGAATCATATTTTTAATGTTCTTTTTATACTTGGAGCCTTTGTATCCTTTGAAATACATGACATGGGGTGATTAGAGAGAAGAGCCAACTACTGACTTTTAAAGTTTTGCCCTCAGGTTTGCTGCAAAGCTCAAAGTCAAGGTAGATACGAAATTTCCAGTTTAGAGAGAAACACATCCTAAAAACCTGGGGCCTTTATTAAAAATGTGTGGTTCAGGATAAGAAGACTGGAAAATAAGAGAAAAAAGCTAAAGAAGAGGGGAAATAAAAGGAAAAGGATAAAGGAATATGAATTTTTTCAAGTATTCAAAATGTGTTTAGCTAAAAATTATAATTTGTTTACATAAAATTATGGCAAGACACTTCTTATAAGAAAATATATTTAATTTGAATTAGGGTATATCAGAAGGCAGGCAGGATTATAAGGTTTGGAAATGTTTTCATTTAAGACAGTAAAAAATATTTTCTAAGGAGGACTTTGAAATTAAGGGTAAGAATCTTAGCACAGTAGGCATAGCTTTCAATATTATAAGCATTGTGCACTTGAAAATATATTTTAATAAGATAGCACTTTTCTTTCCTAGGAGGACAGATAAAATCTAGAACTCACTTTTAGTGCAGAAGATTTTCCTAGCTGTAGGCCTGACAGGAGACATTGCCAGAGGAAAAGATATCTGTCTGAAGGAATACTGAGCCCTGAGGAAAGTTAAGGATATTCAACAGCTGCTGTCCTTCCTCCCTCCTTGGGCCACATGCAGATACTCTTAATGGCCAGAGGAGCTGATCCCTCTTTCCAGCCCTGCTCAGCTAAACTCTCACATGTGCCCCTCAACCTCTTCTCCCTAAGCATCCAGCTGAACTTTCAATTGTACCTAAAACCTAGATCTTAGAAAGACGCTTCCTCTCCCCAAAGAGCTTCCTCCCACTGAGCACAAACTAGACTAGACAACTGCATATCAGGGACGACAACAATAAAAAAAGGAGAGCTGAGTACCACCAACGTTTTTATAGGTTTTACCTATAAAACATTGATTTTAGGAAAATGCCTCTCAAAACTGCAATTGCACCATACATTTATACAGGCAATTCCTCTCTAAATTAAATCCACTAAAAGAAAAAGTAAGTGAAGCTTGCTAGAGACAGGCATATTAACTGTTAAAAGACAGACAGAAATTGTGAACAGAAGTGCATTTATCCTTTCCGAAGTGCTGCTTGAGAAGATAATGTCATGCATCACAACAGACACTGCCTCACATTTTACTACAAAATTGAGCTGAGAGTTAGGCATTAGCAACATAAATGGGATGAGAAGATTCACAGTGATTGAAATGATTTGGCTAACTATTTTAAAGCAAGTATATATTCAAGGAAATGCAGAGATTCTCTATTATTTCTGCAAAGTATTGACACTGATGGATGAATTTTGGGAGCAGGATGGACATATATGAATTGATATGTTTATCTCTGTTCTCTGGGTCATAATGTAGAGAAACTTGAGGACATAATATTTACGCTCAGAGTCAAACCCTCATTGCAACAACATTTTCCTCAATGTGTCCCCGTGCTAACCTACAGCTAGCAATTTTTGTTGCCAGAGCCTGCAACATATACCCCCTCTCCTTCCTCCTGAACCTGGGACGCAAACAGAGGATCCCCTGGAACTTTCAGCACATGATGATGTTTTCAGGTAGGTCAGCCATAGGATGTGTTAGTACTGATTTTCTCTCACACTTCTACAGAACTTGGAAAATGATGAGGACACTCAAAAACCATCCAGGGAAACATAAACTTTCTTTGCTTCATTGTACCCACCACCAAGTTTGTGTCCCCTTAGTAATGAACAAAAGCAGGATTTCTCTTTCAAGTGGAACGTGAAATAGATGGGAACTTGGTCAGTATGGCCTCAAGGTACAGTATCTATTCAAAAATGTACCTAAAATGTGCACTGGACTTTTTCCTGACTGGTATCAGATCAAATAGTGTATTGGAGAATTAGAATTATCATTTTATTTTAAGTTGCATGTTCAAGGTAAATTGTGTGTAAATGGTGCCATCTTTGTCCAGTGTAAAAAGTCTTTTCTTAGAATATCCACTCCTTCCCTATACAAGACTCCAGAAACTTTTTGTGGTTATCACAAAAGCAAATTGGATCTAAGAATCCTCAGTTAGCTAGTTGGGAGAACAGATATTAACACTCAGCAGGTGCTCAAGAGTAGTCCTAGGTAGTGGTTGATGGAACCAACAAGTAACCTGTGTTCTAATTGTTCAAACCACATCTGGAGCCCCTTTCAAAGGAAAATAAGCCGAATGAATTTGCTGACTGCTGAACAACTCTAGAAACTGGAGGGTTTTTCTATTCATCAATTTCTTTCGTTGTGTAGAGCCTTCCTTCAGAAACTCTGTGTGCCTTTATGTGTATATACCTACAATAAAATCATAGGCAGTCCATTGGAGGATACATGGAAGGAAACACAAAAAAAGAAAAGACAAAAAAGAAAAAATCTATCAGAATAATGCAAACAAATACAGTTTGGAACACATAGGAACAGATAGAGAAAGGAACTAACACTTACTAATATTTTCTATTTGCTATCCATTATTTATCAATCCTATGAAGCCCATTGACACTTTTTGTAGGGGAAACTGAAGTTCAAAATCTCAAAGGAATTAAGTCACTTAACCAAGAACAAGGTTTCCATAACCCACATTTGTGAAACTCAATATCAAATCCAACCTGGTACCTAAAAATCCACATCTTTAGAAGTAGTACTAGACAGAAAAGGCTTATTTCGCCTTCCATTCTATTCCAGCCTGGTCCCCACGTTAAACAGGGGCAGCTCCTATGTAGAGAAGGAGTCATCTAATCACACAGATACACATGGAGATCCACAGGCAAAAATCTTCCTCCGAAAAGCCTCTGATGGGACTTCCTGGCATTCCCAGACATGCTAGGGTGAGAGAGAAAGAGTGAGTGAGACGGTGAGATGTTGGGCTGCTGAGTGATCTCCAGCTTAGAGCAACAATGAACTTTGGCAGTCAGTTAATTTCTGTTATAGGAAAGCAAAAGATAAATTAGATCAAGTGATAAATAGGAAGCCAGAATTAGGTTGCATTTTTAAAAACATTTCAACGAGTCAGAAAGCATTTATTTGTCCTTCTTTCCCATCAAAATATCAATAGCTTTCCTCTGGGGAATAACAGCTTGTTTTCAAAACTTCGATATTATATTTTAAATGTTGTTTTGACAAAAATGTTTTGAAAATAATGTAAGGTTTTAGGTGATCATATTGGGATGTGAAGTGTCTGCCCAAATGGTCACCTGACCTGATGGCTTCTCCAAGGTTGGCACCATCTAATTTTTGCTTAGCTTCAGGATTCACACTGCAATAAAAACTGGTAGAGTATAATATGGTGTGTATAAGTACAGCCAAGGGGTGTGATGAGGACAATAGTTAATGATGATTTCACAATATTCTAAAGTAGAGGGTTAGCAAACCAAATCTGGCACATACCTGTCCTGTTAACGAAGTAACTCAGTTACATCCTGTTGTTTATGTATTGCCTATGGACTTTTTTATTTTTATTCTGCAGAAGAGATGAATAGCTGCAACAGAGACTCTGTGGTTCACGAAAACTAAAATATTTACTTTCAGATCTTGTTTTAAAACATGATCACTCTGGAAAAGGAAAATATTGATTCCATCACATTGATGGGGCAGAAATTATTACTCTAGTCCATGGGAGTGACAGTCTTCTTCATTAAAAAGTTCAGCATGCCACATTTTCAGGACAGCTACCTACATGCAACTGTGATGTGCAGAGAATGCCACCTATCACCTTCCCCGTAAACATCTGTGTCATCTGCCAGGCACTGAGTCAATGTTAGCACGTTAGCAGTTTAAATGCAATCATCACAGACACCTTGAACCAAAGTGGGATTTTTTTATGCATCCACATTTTTGTTTTGTATAGTTCTATATTGAAATAATGATAAACAACAAAAGTTATGTTTTTTCTTTGTATTTTAATAATCATTTTATTAAAAGTTAATAGTATTAATAGTACTATTTGGAATGCAGAAAGAAGGTGGGAATTTCTACTAAACAGGTGTCTTAGCTTTCAGATGACAACTTGCAGTGTTACATGGTTATGTAATAACTCAAAAGTCAGGGCAAGGTTAAAAAAGTCTCTCTCTTTCTCTCCCCATTTGTCTGTCTGTCTCCAACTTTTTTATTTTAGTCAAAATGCACAAATACATACAGCATAAATTTTATCATATTAATCATTTTAAGTGTACAGTTCAATACTATTGAACATATTATGAAATTGTGTGATCATCACCACCCTCATCTCCACACTCTTTCTTATACAACTAAAACTGAAACTCTAAACTCATCAGCAGTAACTCCATTCCCCCTCCTCCTAGTCCCTGGCAAACATCATTCTACGTTTTTTGTCTGTGATTTTTGTTGCTTTAGACACCACATCTAAGTGAGATCATACAGTATTCGTCTTTTTGTGACTGGCCTATCATAATGTCCTCAAAGTTTATTCGTATTGTAATATATTACAGAATTTCTTTTTTCGAAGTGTGAATAATATATTCCTTTGTATGTGTATAACACATCCTGCTATCCATCCCCCCCCCCTTGATGGGCACTTGAATTGCTTCCATATTTTAGATATTGTGAGAAATACTGCTGTGAATATCAGTACATGAGTATGACTTTGAATCTTAACTGACAATTCTTTTTAATATATATCCTGAAACAACTGCTGGATCATGTAGTAACTATACTGTTTTGAGGAAATGCCACGCTGTGTTCCATAGTTGCTGTATCAGTTTACATTCCCAACAAATGTGCAACAGAGCTCCAATCTCTCACTGGATATAGTGAGGCACACCATAATCCTCACTCCGGCTGAGGCAGGAGAATCACTGCAAGTTCAAGGCCAGCCTGACTACACAGCAACATCTTGTCTCAAAAAACAAATCAAAAAAGAGCTCCACATACTCACCCACACTTATTTTCTGTTTTCTTTTCTTTTCTGTTTCTTTTTGTTTGTTTGTTTTGTTTTGTTTTGTTTTTTAGTAATAGTCATTCTTCTGGATGTGAGGCACTACCTCATCACTGCTTTGATCTGTATTTCCTCGATTGTTAGTAACGTTGACTTGCTTTCATTGCTAGCCATTTGTATATCTTCTATGAAGAAATGTCTACACAAGTCTTTTGCCAATTTTTAAATCAAGTCTTTTGTCTTTTGTCATTTAGTTTTAAAATTTCTCTGTTTGCTAGATATTCAATTCTTATCAGATACATCATTCGCAAATATTCTCTCCCATTTTATTGTTGCATTTATTCCTCTATCTTTTGATAGACAACTTTTTTAAAATTTCCATGAGATCCAATTTCTCTATGTTTTTTTTCATTGCCTGCACCCTTGATGTTATATACAAGAAACCACTGCCAAATTCAATGTTGTAAAGCTTTTGACCTATGCTTTCTTCAAAGAATATTACTTACATATTTGATCCATTTTGAGTAAATTTTTGTTACTGGTATAAGGTAAGGATCCAACTTCATTCTTTCCCATAGGGATATCTGATTTTTCCAGCATCATTTGTTGAAAAGAGTGTCTTTTGCTTATCACTGGTTTTGACAACTTTGTCAAAAATCATTTGACCATCCAAGTGAGAATTTGTTTCTGGACTCTGTTGTAGTCTGTGTGACTGTGTGTCTGTCTTTTATGCCATTACCACATTGTTTTCATTATGATACCTTTGTAGTAGATTTTGAAATGCGGAAACCTGAGTTCTCCATCTTTGTTCTTTTTTTACAAGATTGTTTTGATTGTTTGAGAGTCCCTTGAGATTTCATATGGATTTCCTGTTTCTGCAAAATAACCAAAAAATGTTATTGGCATTTTGATGAGGATTTCCATTAGGTAGTATTGATATCTTAACAGCAATAAATCTTACAACCCATGAATATGAGAAGTGTTTCCATTTATGTCTTCTTTAATTTCTGGCACTAATATTTTGTAGTTTTCATCATACAGGTCTCCTCTCAATCCATTAAATTAATTCCTAAGTTTTTATGCCATTGTAAATGGACTTATTCTTATAATTTCCTTTTCAGATTATTCATTATTAGTGTATTGAATTGCAACTGATTTTTGTGTATTATTTTTATATCTTGCTGCCTACTGAGTTTATTTAAATAGTTTTAACTGTTTTTGTGTATATATATGTGGAATCTATTGGACTTTTCATATTTAAACAGAGATTGTTCTTACTTTTCTATTTGAATGCCTTTATTTCTTTTCTTTTTCTTTCTTTTTTTTTCCTTTCTTCTAATTGCTCTGGCTAGAACTTGTGATTCTATGTTGAACACCAGTAGTGAGAGTGGACATCCTTAATTCATTTCTGATCTCCTGATCTTAGAGAAAGACCTTCAGCTTTTCATCATTGAATATATTTATTTTAGATATTTTATATATGGCTGTTATTAAATTGAGATAGTTTTCTTCTATTCCTAGTTTGCTGTGTTTTGGGGAATGGGGATCAGAAAAGGCATTAAATTTTGTCAGGTGCTTTTTCTGTATCAGTTGAGATAATCATGTTAGGATTTCCTTTCATTCTTTTATGTGGTTCCCTCAGCTTACATAGTCACTTTTTAATTTTCCATTTATATGTACTCATTTTTTAATCTCCTACTCTTTAAAGTCTGGCAAAAAAAAAAAGGAAGGAAATCAAGGTCAGGAAGAATAAGAAGGGCACTGGACCTTGAAGTGTTCTAGAATCACTTTAATCAGAAGGCCAGGAGTTTGTAATAATGGGAGAAGGTACAACAACAATGGTCAATGACCTCTTTGTATCTCTGTGATCAGACTTGGAAAACTGTGATCAGCATGCTTCTCTGATAATTGGGTCTGTTTGCTTAGCTGACTCTTGCAAGAAGTTTTCAATCCACTCCAGGAACGCATATTATCTGCCTGTCCCTGTGATGTGTAGCTGTTACTATACTAAAAGCTGGAATTGATTAAAATTAATCACAGTTTACCATCCAACCCTTCCCCCTTGATGTTGGAAACCTTCAATAGACTCCATAATCTACTGGATTCTGTCAGTAAATTGTCATCCAGTGGGAAGACAGATTCCTGGTGCTTCCTACTCTGCCATCTTCCCAGAATCCCGTTATTGGTCTCTTTGTGGAGGTTAAAAGAAAAGGAAAGATTGGATATTTTGCTCACAATTTCATAATCAATTAGAAATGAAATTGTGAATTGAATCCAGTCTTCTCAATTATGAATTTAGAACCTTCTCATCTACATGATAGTACCTCAGATTTACCCCCAAAGTCCTGAGAACACAAGATAAATTCAAACCATATCCTTTCTAAACCAAGCAAAATTTAGCATACCTAATATGTCTCACATGCAAACTTGACCCCCATTAAGTTAAAACACACACACACACACACATACACACACACACACATTGACCCCTTCCCAGCCACAAGCTAAGGCTCCATACTGCATCTGCCAGCCATCATCCAAATGTATGAAGTATCAAGTGAGTTTATCACACATCCAGTGTATTTTCTCTTTCAGAAGAGAATGCTCCAGACACAGCTTTGATTTTCTGCATGAATTCTGTTCGCTATACCTCACTCAAGACCTAATGTCTTAAATAAGTTTGCTTGGAAACAAAGAATTTAAAAGATCAATTTAAAATGACTTAAGTCAGAGGAGGTAACAAAGCAGGTCAAATAATGCACAAATCATTCTTTTCTGGATTTGTGAGAGTAATACCTGCCAGTCACCTTAAAGAATATTTGCTTTAAAATGTATTCTAATGGTAATCATGCCTGGAGTGCTTTTGGTCATCCCATAAGAGGTTTGACTTTAGTAGCCCTCTGACAGAATCTGATTGCTCATACTTCACAAATAAATTTAGATGGGGCCTTTGTTTACATAACTCAAAACATTTTGCAAAAGCAACAGTGATTATCTAAAAAATGGGAGTGTGAATTCATTTTTACATTTACTCATTCACAATCACCCAGCTCTTCATTCAGCAATCATTTATTGATACAGTCTCTTATACAAGTGTTTGGATGCGCTACCATAAAGATGAGGGCCTAGACCTTAAGAGAAAGCTAGACTTGACCCAAGTGTAGTCCACTAAGACTGTGTACTTCATACAGTTCAGAAGCCAGTCAAAGGAGAATTTGAACCTTCTGTATCAGTCAGTCATGCTCACCACTTGATAAATCTTTATCTATTATCTTCACCCTGAACTTTTGAATAGCTTTTTGGCACTGTAGAAATAAGCTCTTTACATAACAGAGATGAATTCACTGTGAAGATAATAAACTTAAATTTCACTTTCCTTTTTTACACCATCCTTCCAAGATCCTGGGCGAAGCCTTAGTGGTGTATTGTGGTGAACATTCATTGCATATGTATTTTATACTCATTTGTCTTTAAAAAGAGCTATAAAATATGTAAACTTCATGTCCCACAAACCTAAACCAAACCTGCAACCCAATCCGGATGCACCTGGAGGTGAAAGTTTAAGAAGGAATCCAACTCCCTTTGGTCATCTCCTGGTAGCAAGATGAGTCTTCAGTGAGTATTGAAAGAGGATTTGCAGCAATTCAACATTGAGTTTAGCAAAGTGCACATTGTTTATTGGTGTCACAGCCACTGCCACCTTCTACTCTCATTTCATCCTTTCCCCTTAGAGTCAATTAAAATTAATGCGGTGACTATCAGAGCCTAGACTGAAGTTCTTGCCTTGCATAAACCCCACCTGGTTTATTTTGCATGTAGACTAGCAATCTGTGCACACGAAACCTTGAAACATGAACATAACTAAAGGGCCTCCGGGTGAGGAGTATGTCTTCTCTGTCCCTCTTCTCTATCTTGAGAAGTTTTTAACAATGCAAATTATGTTCTCGCTGGCTTAGATGGAGTTAAGAGTCAATTCGGGACGTTTACTCTGAGACATTTTAAGATCTTCTTTAAATTCAAGGCCAGCAGGCTGTAACTGCTCTGGTGTATCATGTGACAGCCAACACAAAGGGCTTAAAAGGAATGCTAAGCTCCCCTGAAACTGTTCCTGTTGCTCTCAAGCATAGCCCTACTTAATGCCACAAGTGAGCAGCCCCGCCCCAGTTCTCAGTTCCCTTGAAACCAAAGAGGCAGCGCTCTGTGGTTTAAATTAAAGAGATGTGCTCCACACAAATTAACTTCCCATTGATGTGGTACATATTACAAAGATCAGTCCTCTTGTTTTAATTCAAATCCATGTGCTGCAATTTTTATTTAATTTAAATCTAAATAAGAGCCAGGAGTTGCTAGAAGGTGGGGAAATGCCAAGCCTAATTGAGCCCTGGCAGTCTTCCTCAAACCACTGTGACTTGGGAACTATGGACTGGTGGGCTAGAGACCCACCATCCAGAGCTGCTTTGCTTATCTATCTACAAGGGAAGCTAGGGAAGCTCCTTGGCATGCAGTAGGAGCCAGATGACACATCAAAGAACCACTGCTTCTTAAATTCTTCCATTTCTGCTGCACTTGAAAGAAGACATTGAAATCCTGATGTGTCCTATCAGAAAATTAAGGAAAATATCACAGTTCATTGATTTTTATAAAAAGTCACCCATAAACTCACACGGCCATAAAAACAACAGCACCAACTGTTGCCAGGTTTTGCTGCTAACGTTCATGGCTCATTTCACTGTCCACTAGCATTCATTAACACTCAGATAGCTGCAAGCACCAGAGGATTAGGAGAAAGACATGGAGGAGAAACTTTAAATTAAGAAAAATTATCCATTAGCATTTGTTGTTTCCCTTCTCATATGTCAAAAGGGGATACAACTTAGTATTCAAATTTTATGGAACACCATGTTCTTCAGGTCATAGTAAAGTTCACATCAAAGGGAAGCTTCAGAACCACTGCTAAGAGTGGACGCCATCTTTTTCAGTATTTTTCTGATTAGTCATTGATCAAACATGATCACAATCCAATTTAAGACTTCAATCCCAAAATGACCTTATCTATCTGACAATATGATAGCCAGGAAGAAAGCATAAATAGAATGAGAAAAAATGAAAATGAAAGTATAGAGGGAAGAAGTTCATTGATTCAGCAGTGCCTAGAAACAGGCATTTGTGCCTGACTTCTCTTACATTAATGGACCTCCAGTAAGCCAACAGACTTCCTTCCAATTATTACCAGTCATCATGCAAAAAAGGACATTTCCATGCCCTCTTCATCCTGGATACAAAAAAATAAGGCACCAGATCAGCAGCTTTGGTATCCCTTGGGAGCTCGTTAGAAATACTGAATTCAAATCTGCATTCTAACAAGGTCCCCTAGGTAATTCGAGTGCATGTGAAAGCTGGGAGAGAATGTCCCAGAAAATAATTACAATTCATGGCTTCTGTTCTGAGTCTGTCTCTTCAATCCACTCCTCCCACCTTGTTCTGTTTTGCTTGAGACCCTCCTAGATGTCAATCTTGTCTCTTGTTCTTGTTTTTGCCATCTGATCAGCATAGCATTCTGTTTACCCAATTCCTGAATTTCAGCTCCTTAAGCACACTGAACTATTTCCCCTTACTCACTCAGCTCAGCTGTTCTTCTGCCTAGAACCTTTTCTACAACCACCCATCTTCTCTGTCTTAGCAATTTCCTTTGTTCTTCAGATCTCTTTCCCTTTTATTTTTTTATTTATTTTTTTTATTTATTTATTTTTTTTTTTGGTGGCACGGGGGATCAAACTCACAACTTCACACCTGCCAGGCAGGCGCTTAAGCCACTGAGCCAAACTCCTGGCCCTAGATTTTTGAGACAGGGTCACACTATGTAGTTCAGGTTGGCCTTGCACTCACACTGTAGCCCAAGCTGGCCTCAAACTCACAACCCTCCTCCTACCTCAGCCTCCCGAGTGCTGGGATTAAAGGCATGCGCCTTAGGCCTCCCTTCCTGTTATAAGCCTTTGTAACTCCTCGAGTCTGAGTTGTTGTCCCTCTTATCTGTTTCCATAGCACCCAGTATTTCTCCACTCCTAGTATTCATCACACTGTACCATGGTTTTCATGTTTCCTAACTGTACACACTAGGCTGAAGACAAAATGCTCATCAATAGAGCTCAGTACCCAGCACACTCCTTGAAACTAAATAGTCTTCACAAATATTTAATAGAGAATAGGTGAATGAATGAATGAGTCACACATTGTCCACCTAACCAAAACTGTACATTTCACTCATACTGCCACTTCAAAATTATCCATCATATTACCCTGAGAACTTTCTATTCTAGAATTGTCTCCACAGGCAGTTTTAAGAACAGTCTTGCCTATGTCCATCAGTGTAAGATAATAATTTCAAGGCAGGAGATTAACAAATAAAACCTAGTCATATTTGACTGCAAAAATTTCCTTAGAAGTTCCTAACAATAAACAACAATAATATTTCCTCAAAAGTGACCTGTGGATTTCAGAATATTTTTTCAAATCTTTGCTTGCTGTGTGCTGGGAAAATGTATTTTGCTACTACAAACCCTCAAGTGAATCAAGAATCAGTCGAAACCCAACTTAGAAAATTTCTTTAAATTTATGCACAAGAGCTAAGAATGAGAGTCTGAGCACCACTAAGAACTGTACATTGCTTACCTTCTCTTTCTCGTATTCTTGCCCTCAAAGAAAGGCAGCCTATGTGATCCTATCATGCTGACAAGAATCCCTTGCCCAGCCTACCTCTTTGCAGTCTGCCTCCCCAAAATTCAGTGTTCTCTCAACTTTCCATGCTACATCTCCTTCCTGTCCCATGCAATTAATTAGGCCACTGTCTCTTTCTTACCAGTACTAGGTCACTAACCAGCTAATGTGGCACAGGGTTAGCACTTTTCTTCCTTTAGAGAAGATGAACCTGCAACAAGTCTCTCAGGCCCTCACCACTGTGACCTGGGGTAGATATTCGTGAGCAGAGTGACTAGAATATGTCTTCTGAGGTCTTTAAATCGGACATGGTTAACTAACTTACACAAGAAATGAGCCACAAAAATGTTTTAACCAATGTGTCCAGTAGTCACAGGAAAAGTCATCTTGATAATGGATAACCACGTGCAGCCTGGCTGTGACAGATCAGACACGCAGAGCAGACCTGCATGAGTTGCAAATTCCATTATGTTCTCGTAGTTTCAAGTGCTGATAAAAGGTTACATGATTATTACAAATTCAGCACATCTGAGAAATAGCTTAGAATGATGGCCAGCCCCACACGGTTGTTGTCTCCTATTATTAAACCCAAACATTATCATTCTTCATTTAGCGCCAAAAGAAATTTACAATAAAAATTACTTGCCCTTGCATCTTTAAGCAGTAAATTAGGTCCTGCCCATTTGGTACACTATTTTTTAAATAGGCATTACTGTCTTGGCAAAGTACAAGGAAGTCAGGCTTCAAAGCAGGCTGGACTCTTGGGATTAACCCTTTCTAAAACTCTGTGGTTGTGGAAGGGAGACTTCTTGCCTTACATGGTCAATGTCAAAAACTGAACTAATCAACAGAAAATGCCATCAAGGGAACTGCTGCCTCAGAGACACTCAGAATGGGAACTTCTTTTACTTTCATTAATCATCACAGATGACAAGAGAGAGTCAGTCATGCTTTCACAGGGATAAGCCTCGTGTACATCACAACTGCTCTCAGGAAAACATCCTAACAGGAACTGAGGTCTTCCTTCCAAAGAAGGGTTGACTGTTAACCCCAGCTGTGGCCACTGTTCCCTTGCCTCCCCATGAAAGAACCACTTTTGAGATTCTTCTTTCTCTCTCAGTAGTGACTTACTCCTCACATTCACACATGAACAAAAACTCGATTCCAAGTACCAAATTTTGTAAGAATAAATATATCCCCCTACAATAAGCTGACACATGTAAAATCTCATAGTTGACTGTGACATTTATTGCATGTGAAAAGTGGCAGGGTCTTGGAGGTGACTAGACCATCGTGTCTCTTGAGATAGTACAGCCAGCAAGAGCATGGCAGCCTGAACCCACTCAGGAATGAAAGGAAGCAATTCTGAATATTTGTCACTGATCCCTGTGTTGCAGGCCTAAAGTCCTGGAAAATAAATACTTTTACTGCTTAATTCATAAATGTTCGCGTACATTTAGGTTTTTCAAGATGTCCAGAGTGAACAAGTATCTGACTGATTGTTTTCACTGAGTTAACCTATCCACTGAAGCAAATAAATAGACTGCATAATTTTTCCCTATTTTCTGCCTGAATTTACTTACTAATTACTTGCTTGTTTACGGGACAGACAAAACCTTAGAAACTATCTACACGAGAAAACCAGTTTCAAAAAATTAATCTACCAATGTCAGGCACAAATCCCTCTAATTCTGCCCTCAGGTTCTATAGATAGAGTTCAAAGAAGTCAATAAGATTGACTCAAATAAGTCACATTTGCAAATGAGATGGATGCAACTGCCTTTGCAAATGCCGAGTGCTGCATTTCCATAGGGCCACTTGGTAATTCAGGAGTTTTCAGCATTGGCTGTGATATATTGAGGAGGTTCAAACAGTCAACAGCAGCCTTCACACACAGACTAACCCTCTGTGAGCAGAGCATGGCTTCTGACCTTACCTCTAACCTCCCACCAAGCCTGCCAGAAAGTCAAAAGCACCACAACCTTAGAGGACTCAGGGCTCCCTGATAAAGGAAGGAGACACCAAGGCCACCTTCCTGCCCGTGAATCCTAGTCTGTCCCTTCTTTTGCAGGAACCTTGGTCACCCTCAACACCCACCTTCCCACAGTGCATGAAATATCTTGACACTGTTTTAAGTTTCACAAGTAGACAACAAAGCATATGACCTAAGTATTGTTAAATGTACTCCTCTTAGCCAGGACTCTGTGCTCTCCTTCATCAAAAGATATTCTTCCCTTTGCTTTCTTCCTAAAAAGAAGCTCCTTCTGGCTGCCTAAAGAAATGGGAGTTTTGATTAATGAATGACAACCAGATTATTTTGGGGAGGGAGTGGTTGAAGCAAAATAAAGATCTCAAATGTCCATAGTACTGTAGAAAAGGGCAGAGTAAGCATGAATGGGAAGCAAAGGCACAGAAAATGTTGGGGAGGAGACAAGAGGTAAAACAACTGTCTCAAAATTTAACTTGGGATTTACTTTTTTTCCCAGGGAAGAGGAAAGATATTTTCTTCTTCTCCTCTTTCCTTAAAACTCAAATTCTTACTGTAATTCTGATTATTTAGTTATTCCATAGGTAAAATTGAATAACAGGAAGAATGAAATGCAAGTTTAATAGTTAGCTGTACCATTCACTACATAACTTTGGCCACATTGCTCCATCTTTCTCATTTACTCAACTGTTAGAAAATATTATGTGATTCTACAAAGAAATATAGCATAGGAGTATCAGAGTTTTCCCCTCTATAGGAGCCTTGGAAAAGCCCAAGGAAAGCCTAAGCTGCTGAGACACAGAGACTCACAACTGCCAGTGGTTCAGTCACTGAAGTCATTCCTTTGTGGCTCGTGTCACAGACCAGGGTTGATATTAATATGGGGGAGGGTGCCCCTTTTTCAGATATAACCAGACTTCTTCCATTTTCTGACTTTGTAACTTCATAAGACAGGGGCTCTAGAAGTGTGGTCCTGCTGTATTAGCAGCACACCACCCTATCACCGACCTACTGAATCACACACTTTAGAAGAGCAGCCCAGTAATCCTCGGCTGAACAAGTCCTAAAGGTGATTCTGATGCAGTTAAGTTTGAGAACCACTTCATTATTTCTATCCAGCTATGAGAGGGGAAAGAGCCTTGGCCCAAAAGTAACACATATCAGTTCTGTTCTCATTTCACTGATGAGAGCTAGTCATATGGCAAGAGCTCACCACAAGACATGGTGGAAAAAACGTGTATGCACCATGTAAGGACAAGTTTTGGTGGACAGATAGCCATCTTTACCAAAAATATCCCTCTGTGTATTGGGTATGCTATGTCCCCCAAAGTCCTCATACTTTTGATGGGGCTGAGTCTAGTGCTTGTGTTTAGTTTGTTGTCTAGCGCTAGGATTGGCAATGTGAGCGCTGCACACGCCCAGGGGTGGAGCTGAGATACAGTGTAAGGGAAGGTGGGTCTCCCTCTCATGCTTCCACGCTTCGGCCCTCTCTCTCTCTCTCTCTCTCCCTCTCTCTCTCTCTCTCTCTCTCTCTCTCTCTCTGTCTTGCTCTACCAGCACGCCTTGCTGCTTGCAGCCGCCATGAAAGGCTGCCCCGCCCCGCCACATGGCCTTGGAGCCAACTAAGCACAGACTGAAACTCCGGAGAAACTGTAAGAAATAAACCTTTCCTTCCCTAATTTTGGACGTCAGGTATTTTGTCTCGGCAATGAGTGAAAAGTAACTAAGACACTCTGTAATAAAAATCTTGCTATCATTTATAACATTGCCCCTATGGGAAAAAGTAATCCTGTGTCTAAACTAAAGTTTCTGAACTCCAACAATGATTGATCCTTTCTGTGGGGGCAGAATCCCTGGCCTCTGCTTACAGTAGCACCCTCACACCTGCTCCTTTGTGGAAAACTGCAAATGTTTCCAGACTGTGTCAAATATTCCCAGAGAGGCAAACTGCCTCCACTGAGAATTGTAGGTCTAAACAGGAAACTTTTAAGGTAAACTTTGGAACACAACCTGGCAATAAGTTGAACACTGCTCATAGAATGTTGGCTTTCATTTTATTTCTGTTAGCCTTTCTCTTGAAACTCTCAAAAGATTTCAGGGAGTAGTAAAGATTATTCCACAATTTACTACCACATCTATCTTACCTACATAGAAATAAACTTCCAAAGCCAGAGGCATGTTGACTTCAGAGCTGTGACAAAGCCAATCCTATTTACAATTACCCTTCCTGGCTGCCCAGGGCCTCAAAAAACAAACTTCATTTTATATAAAAACATACCTGGAGTTCTGTTACGTTCCTTCTCAGTAGCCTAAAGTTTAAATGATTCAAGTTCAGGAGGAGACATGAAGAAAGTTCTGCTTGTCTAGCGCAGACTTCGTTTCCAGAAAAACTCAATTTATTTTTGAAAGTAGAAAGTTTTTCCACTGAAAACAATCCGTTGGCTTCACTTCCATGTGGTAAAATGATGTTGAACTGAAAATGGAACCATATAGCAAGGTTGCAGTGTTCTAGAAAATGTATTTTGAAACCAGACTGACATTTTTGTTGAAAGTAGTTACCCTTTGCAAGGTCATGAGACTTTAGCAAGTGTAAAAGCAATACATAATTCAATTTTAGATCCATACCAGGCTTTGATTTACCAGACTAATAATAAGAATGTGTTAAATCTTTGAAATCAACTCCCTCAGAGTAATTGAAGTGAAAGGAAAAAGGGGGCACCGCAGTGGGTTGTATTCAAAATGGAAAGATAGGCAGCAAAATAATTCATATAGAGACATTTCTTTCAAATGAAAAATCAGTCCCTTAAGGACATTTCTTCATTCCTGTCCATCTCCTGCTTATTTCCTTTTGGGTTCTAGTTGTACTTTCAAATGCAAAACTGACCTTTCCTTCATCTATTCATTCTTGCATTTCTCACAGGGTAAGCTAAAGGAATGCACACCCTGTAAGAGGCACCATTCTAGCACTGGGAATGCCACAGCAAATATGATAAATGTGGGAGGAGGGTTTGTTCCCATCAAGTTCACTTTCTAGTCAAGGAAAAAGAAAAAGTAACCAAGCTCACTTTAGATGGTGGTAAGTGCATGGAAACATGTACAGAAAAGACCTGCGTGTAGAACAGATGGTCAAGCAGCTTTTCTGACTTGAGATGATGAGTAGCAGCCAAGGGACGCCCTGGGAGGAGCACTGCAGGCGGGAACAGCAGTGAGTACAGAAGTCTTAAGGGAAGGACAGGGGTGGTTTTAAAACAAACTGCATATTCCTAACTTTTCGTACTCCAAACTGTCCTCCCAGCTTCTCACTTTCTCTAGTAAAAAGATTCTGACCTCTCCTCTGAGCTGTGGACTCATATTCAGTCACCCATTCAAGTTCTCTGCTTAGAACACTAATACGTGTCTCAGATTCAGCATGGCTATAGTATAAAACAGAATCACCCCTATGCACAAAATATACTGTGTCTACAGTTTCCATCAGTTCTTGAAGACCTCTCCTCACACCCCTCACGTGACTCATCAGCAAATATTACTGTTACTCCGCAGGCTCCAAGGAGGTCCCCTAAGAGGACATAGGGACCTCAACTTGGCCCATGGAGTGGTTTCATGAGTCTTCTCGCAGAAAAAGGAATTCAGAAAGCATCAATATGAGATTCGGGCAATTGTATGTCCCTCCTTATCCTGAAAATTATTTTAGTTATTTTCATCTTGGGGTTCTCAGTCTTGAAGGCGGATGATACAGGCTAGGTAAATTTAGGGCTAATAAACCTTGTAATGCAGACACTTTAAAGTTATTAACACGCCTGTGTGTGAAGCTGAGCAGGGATCTGACCAAAAGTTTTAAGGTAATAAAGGAGACTAAAAACTGAAGGCAAAGATGCCAAACTTCATTGCTTTTAGTCACCCACTGGACATCTGCAGGCCCAGCCTATATGTCCCGGTTACATTATCAACATTTGACACCTACCATGCTGCCACCCTGGTTTGACCCCTGTCCCTTTCTTGCCTGGACTAATTACCACCCTCTTCACTGACTACCTAGCCCCAACCTGAAAGTCTGCTTTCCATATCACAGCCAGAGTTACTCTTTTAAGCATTGAATAGATCATATCACTCTCTGGCATAAGACCTTCCTACAGTTTTCCACCTCACATTAAATGCAAACACCTTGTTATTCAAAAACCCAGCATGATCTGCCTCTCTGTCGTCTCTCCATCATTGCCTTCTTCCACTGCCCACTGCTTTCTACCCTCTTCACTCCAGTTGAGTCACCTTAGCCACCTTGCTGCTGCTGAAACAGGCATTCTATTTTTCAGTGTTGTACCTACTGTTCCCAAAGGTGGAGTAGTTACCTACCTGGCTTCTCCTAGCAGGTTATCTAATGAGAGAGGTTTTCTTAATTGCCTAACGTCATACCCATCACATACCCACTGCCTATCCTCTTGCTCTACTTTGGTTTTCTTCATAGCACCTTACGTATCTCACCTGGAAGTACTTTTAAATTAAGACCTATCTCTTAAATGCCACCAAACTCTGGAGACTCAATTAATGAATGAATTAACAATTGAATATTATCATCTATGTCTATAGGTCTGAAAGCCACTACAGGTGTTTAAGAGAATTTACTGAGTTTCATGTTCTGGATACCACAGAGATATAAGAATTATTTAAGAAAGATATAATTTCAACCTTTTAAAAGATTTAAGAGTTGAGGAAAAAAGAACAGATCCCATTAAATACTGCTTTATGCCAAACTGATTTAAGAGGCCAAGCAGAATGAGCAATATATTGTACAGGATTTCAAAGAAAGGGAGAATTGTGTGGACTAAAGTATTCTAGAAAAACTACATGGAGTGATATGAGGGTAAAAGGCAGTTCTGATGGGTGAAACTCAGAGGAGCCCACAGGAAAGGCAGACTTCCATCAGTGAAGCAAGGGGCTAACAGCAAGGTCATGGCACAGAAGCAAGGATGATAATTGAATATTGCTTTGCTTATGAGGCTTCTCAGTGGAGGGAAGTAATAAATGGGAAAATGGGGTAAACTTCTGACGGAAAGGTTTCTAGGGACTGTGGGAAGCTATCAGGGTTACTGGGTTGAATTATTACCTCATAAAGCTAGGTTTGAGGAAACTGTTTTAAGAGACATGCAGTGGAAGGAGTAGAGGTGGAAGGAGGATAGAAGCTGTAAAGGCAAAACCGGAGTGTCAGTCAGCAGGGCATGGACAGAGTGTGAGGTGATGGATCTTGGACCACTGTGAGAGGAGTGAGAGAAGCCTGAGCTATCATACAACTCATGGCCTGCTGAATCAGAATCTCTAGAGCCAGGTCACTGGCAAGATTGACTGTGTAGATTTTAAAGTTCTATGTGATTCTGGTGTATACTTCTGGTTGGAGACCACGAGTCCAGCCTTCAAACCTCCATTTAGAGGTGAGGTAACAGGGATCCAGATGAGGCAACTGGTTAATGATCATGCAACCTCTTAGAGGAAGCCTAAGAACAGATTCCAGAACTGTGTACTCCCAGCCTATGGCTCTATGGTTCTCAATAAATAATAAAGACAGAGACACTAAACTTGCATAAATAACTACTCAACCATTACATTATACTAAGAAGTAGCAATCACTTTTCCATGTGCAATCCAGACTTACAGGCTATCAAAAAATTCATCTATTCATTGATTTATCTGATTAATACTTATTGAGTACCTATTATATGTGTGATGTACAGGTATAATAGGCTCTAGGTGTTGCAGATGAACAGAGCCAGCCAATAAGAATGCACTCCATGTAAATGCTCTGAGGGAAAAATATGGGTTGTCCTAGGAATGTAATATTAAGAGCTTAGCACAGTCTCATACCTCAGAGGAAAACTGATGGAGAAAGAAAGCAGTGTCTCAGGTAAGCTCTGAAGAACAGTTGGAATAAGGTGAAGTTTGAATGAGGGTAATAGGAGAAACAATTGGAGAGACTTGAATGAAAACAAACAATTCAGGTATAGAAAACCAGATACCATTCTGTTGATCACAGTGCCTTAAATGCTGTACATCTATTGACGATGATCATGTTTTAGGCTTTTGTCATGGCTTATGTTTAGATGTTCCCCCCAAATTTCATGCCATCATAGGTGGGTCTTTTCAGTAGTGGCTGGATCTAGAATGTGTGACACTGGAATTAAGTGTGTGATGCTGGGATCAAGGATGTGTGATTACTAAATTATCCACTGATTGGTTTGGCACAGTTCTGGGTGTGGATAATGAAAAGGCCAACCCTGGGTGTGAACACTACCTGCCCTAAGGGTGTGTAGCCTGGATAGAATATAAGGGGCAATAAGAGGGCTGCCATGGTCACTTGTTGCTTCACTTATTTCCTACTTCTCTGCTTTGCTGCCTGCCATGAACCGTTTCTCCTCTGTGATGCCCCTCTGCCATGCTACCCTGCCTTGGAGCCAGGCAACTATGAACCCAAACTACCTCAAACTATGAGCTAAGTAAATCTTTCCTCTTTTAATTTTGGGTGCCAGGTATTTTGTCTCAGCAATTAGAAAAGTAACTAAGATAGCCTTCCTGAGGCAAGGCAACTTACCTTCTTCATTAGTCCATACTTCCAAAGCATCCACCTTTGCACTTCTAGTACACCTGATCACAGTTTACCTTTTAAGAGAGTTATTTTTGCAGGACTGTGTATCCCAATATAAAAGAGGATAAAGGAGCACAACCTTCCTCATTGTTGTACTCCCACTCTGTGTCTTGGATAAAGCTTAGCACTTAGCAAGTGCTCAAGAAATGTTTATAGCATTGCCCAATTGCTTTGCACCACAAATAAGAAAACCCTAAGAGATAAGGTGTTTATATTTTTGTGATTTGAATACATACATATATATATTTTTTTCATTCTGACCTTTGCCCATCCGGAATCTGTTTGTAAATTTGCAATTGATTAAAAGCTTCACTTTTGCTCTTTAAAGAGGAAGCTTCACATTGTTTGCAGCAGGGGTCCTTGCTAGAAAGCTTTCCTTGGTTCAATAGTCTTCTGTTGTTATGAATAGAACATCAACATAATTAACATAAGAAATCCTTAGAGTACAATTTTAAATGAAACCACATTTAATTGTAGGTAATTCCTTTATTCCCCAAGATGATGCTAAATTTCCAACTGGGGATATGAAATATATCAAAATCTCTACAAAGTAAACCCATTTAAATAGAAATAGTAAAGTCTATCAACTCTCAGAAATACAGAATTATTTTGATTAGTTGCCCAAAATAACGAGAAAAAGAAAGGTGAATCAAAGGGTCAAACTATTCAGAAAACAAAATAAAGCCCAAGTTTTTTTTTTTGTTTTTTTTTTTGTTTGTTTGTTTGGTTTTTTTTTTGCGGCACTGGGGATTGAACTCACAACCTCGCGCCTGCCAGGGCAGGCGCTTAAGGCACTGAGCCAAACTCCCGGCCCTGGTTTTTTGAGGCAGGGTCGCACTATGTAGCTCAGGCCGGCCTTGCACTCGCGTTGTAGCCCAAGCCGGCCTCGAACTCACAATGCTCCGCCTACCTCAGCCTCCCAAGTGCTGGGATTAAAGGCGTGCGCCACCACGCCCGGCTAAGCCCAAGTTTTGACAAATCCTTTGTTTTCTCTTTTCCTGGGTGGAAAGATACATGTTCTTCAGAAATGTTTTACTAAAAAGAAAATCATAAATCAATATTGTTATTTCATTTATAAGTATTTTGATGGTAGCATAGTAATTTGTTTCAATGCTAAAATCTTCCATAGCCTAAATCCATGGTATTAAGAAGATAGAATCAGTATGCACAAAGCCTCCACATAGCAGGTAATCAATATATATGCATTAAATGAAGCAATGAATGGTCATTGATTTGACATTTGTCTAGGTGCCAAGTGTGTAGTGAGCAACTTGTAGAGTCATAAAGGATGAGTAGAATGTAGGCAATAGTTCTTAACTGGAGTTCTAAATTAATTTCACTTTGTCCACTCAGCAACTCACTGTTCTCATTTCCATGCTTCTAGCATTGCCACACCACTTCATTTATAGCAAATGCTCTATGTGCCACATATGACCAGGCTATGGGCAGATGATCGCTTCTCTAAAAACACTCTGCTTCTGAGTTTTCCTAGTTGGCCATCATATTCAGAACTCATCCTCTTGACATCATAGAGATGGCTCTAATTAACAATGCCTCATCACTTGCCACAAGACCATAATCTGTATTTTTCCATTTATTTCAGAAATCTGTGTATCACATCTCCTATAAATACAGGTTTTAGTTTGTAGGAAGCATGTATTTTTAGAAGTCAGACTAACAGATATATTGTGAGTATATTTTTTAAGCCATGGACTGCTCATTGTGTAGACAATTTAGATTTGTGAACATAATTATACGAGTTTAATATAATAACAATACATTTTAAGCATACTTAGGAAGATTAATGATTGCTTAGTACCTTACCCTTAATATCCAGCATGAGTTTACAGGAAACACCACCTAACTTGTTTTAATTCATATTCTATTTTCTAACTTTTTCTTTCTCATAAAAACTCCAAAAAAAAAAACCCCTAAATTATGAATATCAATAGCAAAAAAAAAATACTTAGCAACTCTTTCTATAATGTCTCTAATATTGCCTAATTTGTGGGTGTGTTGCTTCCTGGACATTTCTAGCACTATGAGCTTGAGGAAGAGAGAAAATGAAAAGATTATCCCCTATCTCCAGGTTTGCATGATGATTAAACACTGCTAGGGGCTTTACCTTGACCTATTAATCCTCTCCTTAGATGCAGGAGTCTATTCCAAGATTGGTTCCTTGAGTTCTCATTCCCT
Source organism: Dasyprocta punctata (assembly GCA_004363535.1). Classification (NCBI taxonomy): domain Eukaryota; kingdom Metazoa; phylum Chordata; class Mammalia; order Rodentia; family Dasyproctidae; genus Dasyprocta; species Dasyprocta punctata. The sequence continues at coordinate 84,444 of RJWM01002591.1, read as the reverse complement.
AATGACACTGTTTGTACTTCCTGAAAAGAACATTATAAAAATAGTCCCCAGTGTGAAGTGTTATTAATATCCCCACCTTCTCCTCCCCTGCAGGGTCTGAATGCATGAATACCTCTGGAGGGGGCACTGTTCTTGAGTACAGCCATCTTAAGTGTTCAGAATTTCTGATGTACAGGAACTTTTTCTTATTAATATCTACTTCAAATGTTATCTTCCTTATCTTCAGGCCATTTCCTTGTCTACATGGAGATTTAGAATAATTTCCTTCCTCCATTACATTTTTTTCCTTGAAGGTATTTTATAATCAGAGTACATGTTCCTCTCTCTTTCTGAGGCTCTCTTGTTTCAGGCAAAATGTATTAAATCTCTCTAGTCTAATCCTCTGAATCTTGTGTTATGCCACTTGTCTCTTGTATATTCTCAGCATGGAGATAAAGGAGCATTATATCCTAAGTTGGGAACACAGGGATAAAAACCAGGATGATTATAATCTTCTTCATCCTACTATATATCTAATTTTTAAAATTGTTTTTAAAGTATGAATGGGATTAGAAATTTGGAAACCTTATGCAACAGAAACATTATAAAATATAGATTGCTGAAATTTTAAGTATCTGCTGTAATCCTTGCTATAAAAGTAAATAACTACCTCTCTGACTTATACTTGCTGTCACTATAAACTTTTATTTGTCCTGTTACACAATATGATAAGTACTATAAATGTCTTGTGCATCTTGTGTTGCCCAAGAGAAACCCTTCCACTCTACCTCCTTTCTTGCCTACCTGTGCTTTTATTTATTTTCTTTAAAGTACACATTTCTCTTTTTATTAATATCATCACACTTTAAAGACATAGAATTTAATCTTTATTACTACTTACAAATGCATTTAATATGTATTCATAAAAATCCAATTAGCACATTGTTACTAAGTAGGAAAAGGTAAAACAAGAAAAAAACAGGTTTTAATAGGTTAGTTTATGATTATAAAGTTGGTTAAGATTATAAAGTTATGTCAACCATGTGGCATAGCTTTTAAATGTTATTTAGCTAATTAATAATTCCCAGTGGTCCCTGAGCTTACTATTCCTTCTTTTCTGACATGTCTGATTGATCCTAGGAAGATATTTTGTAGGTATATACAATATTATTCTTAAGTTTTATGTAAATGGAAAAAAAAGAATTAACTACAGTTTTCAAAGTTGTCTTGGTCACTTTTCTCTCATTGCTGAGACAAAATACCCAACACCCAAAATGAAGGCAGGAAAGGTTTATTTAGCTCACTGTTTGTGGAAGTTTCAGTCCATAATCAACTAGCTCCAAGGCAGGGTGGCAACACTTCAAAGCAGCAGCCAGCAAAAGTAGCAGGAGCAAAACAGGGGAGAACAAACCTCTTTTCCTCCCTTATGTTCTATGCAGGCCACCCCCTGCCCCACAGGGCAGATGTAGATCTCACAAAATCTCTGTGCCCTCCTCTTGCACAGACTGAGGATATTTACAAAGGATCCTGATTCCCTGCTGAGTCTCCTAGTTAAATTTCTAAACTTCTCAAGTTGACACAATGTATCAACCATAACAAAAGCAAAAAAGCAAGGTAGGAAGAATCACTACCCAATATTGAAGCTTACTATGTAGCTATAATAATTAAGAGAATGTGCAATTAGAAGAAGAATGGGAACATAGATCAATGGAACAAAATGGAGTATTCAGAAATAGATCCACATAAATTCAACTGATTTTTAACAAAGGTTCAAAAACAATTTAATGGAACTGGTAGACATCCATAGAAATAAAATAAAATAAAACCTCATCCCAAACCTCTCACTTTATATAAAATTTAACTCAAAATAAATGTAGATTTAAATGTAAAATTATAAAACTTTTAGAAAAAATAGTAGAAAATCTTTGAATCTTAAGAGGATAAGAAGAAGAGCTAGAGTGGAATTAAATATTTGCAAGCCATGTATCCAACAAAAGCCTAATCTCTATAATAAAGAACTCTCAAAACAGCAATGGAAAATCCAACAATCCAATTTTTAAAATGAGATAAAGATGTGAAGATCCACTTAACCAAAGAGAGTATACAGATAATAAGTTAACATGTTAAAAATATTCAACACCTCTAGCTATTGGAAAATAGGAATTAAAGCCACAATAAACTATCGCCACCTCTCTATTAGAATGATAAAACTAAAAAATACTAACACCAAATCTGGCAAGGATCCAAAGAAACCGGATGATTTTTATATTGCTTGTGGGAATATAAAGTGGTACAGCCACTCTGGAAAAAAGCTTGATAATATTTTTTTAAACTAAGCATGCAAATACCATACTACTCAGTAATTGTACTTCTGGGCATTTAGTTAAGAGAAATACAAACTTATATTTGCACAAAACCTGTATGCAAATTTTAGCAGTCTCATTTGAAGTAGCCAGAAGCTGGATATGGTCCAGATATCCTTCAATGGGTAGGTGGTGAAACAAACTGTAGAACATCCATACCATGAAAGAACACACTATTGATAAATTCAGCAACATAATTATCTGGAGGATTATGCTGGGGGGAAAAAATAGGCAGTTCCAAAAGGCTCCATGCATAGGCTGAGGAATGTGGCTTAGTGGTAGAGCTCTTGCCTTGTATACACAAGCCCGTGTTCAATTCCCAGCATCACACAAAAAAGGTCCCATACAGTAGGATTTGATTTATACAGCAACCTTGAAATGAAAAAATCATAGAAATGGAAAGCAGATTACTGGTTGCCTGAGTTAAGGATGGTGTGCATGGGAAGAAAGTGATATGATAATAAGAGGATAATTTTTGGAGGGGTCCTTAGGTGATGGAAATTCTCTTGTATTTAGAATGTATAAATGTTATTATTCTAGTTGAGATATTGTGTTACAGGTTTACAAGATGGTATCATTAGGAGAACTGAGGGAAGTGTACTTAATATCTCTCTGTATTATTTCTTACAACTCTATGCAAATCTATAATTATCACTAAACAAAAAGTTTAATTAAAAGGTAATCATGTTAGTAAATTGTAAGGTTAAATATATTGAAAAAAAGGTAGTGTGTAAAACATTTATTTTCATTTTTTGGTTTTCTTGCAAGGTTTGAGGGGAGCAATCGCATTTGCCTTAGCTATTCGGAACACAGAATCTCAGCCCAAACAGATGATGTTTACCACCACGCTGCTCCTCGTATTCTTTACTGTCTGGGTGTTTGGAGGAGGGACGACCCCTATGCTCACTTGGCTTCAGATCAGGTGAGTTGCACTGTTTAGCAATGGAAATTAATATGAGGTATGGCTGCATTGTTCAATTTCTAGTACTGCTGACTTGGTCAAGAGTACAATGGGAAGTCTGTACCCTAGCTCTCCCTGCAATTAAGTTGACCTTCACTCATAAGGTGAAATGATATGAAAGCGCCAACTATATTGACTTTTCCCCGAGTCCTAGAAATCCTAGAATGTTGTCCGTTTACAATCTGTCCTGAGGAGCAGATTTATTCATCTATCAATTTTTCTATTCAACAATACTAGAATACAGTGTGAAGTGCTATAGAGTTACAAAAGTAAGACATGTCTTGTCCTCAAGATACTTACACTGCATTAGGATTGCTACAGAAAAAAATAGTAATACCAAGGAGAAAATGAATTTGCTTTGTTTTCAATTCTTCAGAGTACCTAAGATAGAAATAGGGACTTGGGAAAAGTATACACATATTTAGCAATGGAATTATATGTTTAGCCAAAGGGATGCTATGGATGCAGGCTAGGAATTTTCTCACAGGAAAAGGAGGCCAAGGTTTCAGTCAGGGACCCTCTAGTGAGCAATGCATAGATGCTGATTGCTATAAATCCAAGGTATAGAGATAGCAGATAATGAGATAAAAATGGATACCTAGTGCCAATTGGGAAAATCTATTACAAAATGTTTTTATCTTTATTTAAGTGTATCTGTGACATGGGTTCTCATTTTCATCTCCCAGAAGGTAACAATGATTTAGGTAAATCACATTTATTTTTCAACCATACATCTTGATAATCAGGGAGACCTTCTTCAGTTCCTGCTCAATCAAAGATAAATCCATAGCTACCTCATCTGCCATGAAAAGATCTACCTAACTGCAAAAGGACTTCCAAGAAGATTCTTGCAGATTAAGACTGTTATTCCAGCACCTAATATAGGACCTGGCATATAACAGGATTGAATAAATCATTCATGAAAAACTAAATACATGCAGTCACAATCATAAATGCTTTTGTTAAGAATTTACAAATAATTTTCTATCCATTTGATAAAACGAAAAAATAAGTGGGCCTCTTACATTTGATATAAGAAAGCTTACGCTTAAAGTAGGCCAAGTGGCTATGCATTAAACCAAATTCAAGGGAAAAAAGATTTCTCAAAGTACTGTGAATATTGCTAAACACATAAAAGGGCTTTGACTAAAGGTGAATAGAGAGTGTTTTCAAATGCTGGTTGAATTATTTTCTACCCATATAAAAGTGGCCTGCAATTTCTTTCACAGTGGGTTACCCGTAGGCTCCTCTGGATGAGTACACATATTGCGTTAAACTCTTCAGCAACAGATCTCCTGTAAATTGTTAGTAAGATAGTGCTGTATTCAGGTTTCTGAAAAACAAAATTCAGTTGGTCGGATCCATGCATGGGAAGATGAGGGCTTGGAAAGCAACGGTTAGAGCATGCTGCCATTCACAAAAGTATCAAATACCCTCATGGAAAAATTAGAATATTTAGAACACAAGGTACATATGTCAAGATTTTCTTAAAATAATTAAATATAATTTGTCCTTTATTATTTCTTTCTTTACCTGAAGTTGTCCCCAAATCATTAACATGTTTTATCCTAAAGCGTTTACCTGTCTTTTCTTTAATGCTTTCTAAAAACAGCAGTTGGCTTTCAACAAGTGTCATAATTTATGTCACTTCTTGATACCTGATTCAGCAATGAGAGGGAAGTATACTAATGGCACTTTAGACAGTTTAGGACAGTTATCCATGTTATAAGACAGAGTCTAATTTCAAAGAATAATGATATTGATCACAGTGTCCAAGGGAGGGGTGTGTGGAGGTCAAACTTGGCCAGTGTGATCTTAGCCTGCCTTGGGGCACAGCGTGAAGTTACCAGGTCATGGAGCTGCTCCATGGGGATTACCTCCAAATGGTTCAGCTGATTCAATACCAAACTTGGTCACCATCCAGGAAAGGAGAGGAGTATTGGTAGGACTGTGATATAGTATTTAAAGAAAAGAACTCACAAGGCTTCAATCTGCAGGCAAAATAATAATCTCAGCTGACAACTAGAATGTAAATCTGAAATCAGCAGAAACCTAGTTAGAGAGACCAGAGACCCATTAAAAAGGAAAGCAGAGTGAGAAAATTAAAAGTTTAAAGGTATGGAGACACCAGAAAGTCAAGGCAGGCAGGCAGAATAAAGGGCAGCAATAATAAAACTAATGGCTTTCAAACCTCAGTAAGCATCAGAAACACCTGGAGGGATGCTTAAAACTCAGATTTCTGGGCAGCTGCCCAAGGTTCTGATCCAGTAAATCGAAAGTGGAAGTCTGAGAGTTTGCATTTCTCCCACATTTTGAAAAATGCCTATGTTGCTGGTGTCAAGACCATGTTTTAGAACTGCTGGTTTACCCTTCCAATCCCCTAGAGATGGAGCTGTTATTAAATACTGCCAGATTTTGCCAAGGTTTCCCGCAGCTAGGTGCACCTGTGCCTTAGCATGTAAACTAGGGGGAGGTAGAGTGAAGGAAAAGAGACACTGTTCATGGATCAGTAGGAGGTAAATAGACTATAATAGAATATAGAATATAATAGAATAAACATTGAAGACAGAACCATAAGTTAGTAGATATGCAAACACACACATGCCTGACCTGAATTTAGCTCAGCTATGTTATAATGATGCCACCATATGCTCCACTTCCCTGTCCTGGTTTATAATATTATCAGAAATATTTTTAATTCCATTATAGCTGTCAAACCCATAGCTGCTTGTCATTTAGACTATGTTTAGCAACACTTTGCTTGTTTACAGAGCAAGGTTTCATTAACCAACTTTCATGACTGACTCTTTCCATAAAATACCAGAATGTACGTAAATTGCAATTTTAATAAAATGACAAATAGGGAAACCCAAAGAGAAGGAATACAAATGTGATATCAAATAAACCCAAATATTTCCTCTTGGAATAAGATATTTTTATACACTTCACGTGGCCATTCTTTCTTGATTTTACATTTTTCTCTTAATTTATTAGGCATGTACTTGAGCTCTTTCTTATTTCTACAAAATTTTCCATTCAGCTGCAAGCTACACAGTATGATGCAAATAAAATCTTTTATAAAAAGCAAAGATTGGTGGAATTAATATGAATTGTGGTTTGGTAGAAATGATTTTAAGACAGCAGTGCTCCTATGCTTACAGAAATTCATAATGATCTTAATATGTGAAACATTCTCTGTTGATTAAATCTAGTCCTGAGCATTCAAATTTCTTGTCTTAAAGCAGCTTAATTTTCTTTAAAAAGTAATAAAAAAATATGGTTAATGCAGCATTTGAAAAAAAAATAGATGTTTCTTAAAGTTCTAAAGAAAAAGACTTCCCCAGCATTATTTTAGAGATTTTCATATAAAATAAAACAAAGTGGTTTCTTAATTAGAGTACACGCCTCTTCCTTTCTGTAGAATACATTAACATTAGCAGCAAGAGAATCCAACCCCATAGTCCCTAAGGACCTGCTCTTGTGTTAGGCAGGAAACAGAAGAGATCAAAGGTGTCACATTTTGCCCCTTATAGAGGCCAGTAAACAGGATTATCAACCAAATGATCACAAGTGCTTACAAATAAACATCGAAGACAAGGAAGGCCAAGCTCTCTGGCAATATCACCAGATAATTAATTTCAGAAAAGAAAATCCATCCTTGGTTTAAGGTAGGGCATCAAATGGAGCTAACAAATTTTAAGCAAACAGAGAGAATGCAGCCATACCACAGCGCAAAGCTTCCCCGGACTACCCTATAGAATTGAACCCTGGATGTTAGACCTTCAGTGTATCCTCACTGAACCACAGATGGAAAGCCTTGCACACAAATGTAGTACCAACTTACCTCCCAGACAGCATTAGGAAGTGACCTCTGCAGCCACCAGATTATGGCCTCCAAACACTAACAAAAATAGCCAACTTCTACTAAGTAACTACTCTGTACTAGATACTAGGTGTCTTGGTTACTTTTCTCTCACTGTTGAGACAAAATACCTGATTCCCAAAATGAAGGAAGGAAAGATCTATTTAGCTTACAGTTTTTTGGAGGATTTGTCCATACTCAGCTGGCTCCAAGGCAGAATGGCATGCCTAAGGGACAGCTATTCATGGCAGCTACAAGAGACAAGACCAAAAACGGGCAAAACACACCTCTTTCCTTTCCCTATATTGTAGGCCAGCTACCTGCCCCTGGGGGAGTGCAGCACTCACACCACCAATCCCAGCACTAGACAACAAACCAATCACAAATGTTAAACTCAGCCACCTCCATGACAGCATGAGGCTTGGGGGGACATTTAAATACATCACAACATTTCAACCCTGACTCCCCAAAGACTCATATACATCCTTTACATAAAAGACATTTAGTCCATCTCCAAGTGTTGCTAAAGTCCTAACAGTTTTAGCATTGCTGAAAAGTTCAAGTCCCAAGTCTCCTCCGAGATCTAAGGCAAACTCTTAGCTATAACCTCCTGTACAAATGAAAACAAAATTAAACACTTCCAACATGCGATGGTGCAAGATAAACTTTCCATTCCAAAAGGTACAAATGGGGGCACAAAAGAATAGGACCAAAGGAAGTCCAAAATCCAGCAGAGAAAACATTATGCCCTGTAGTTGTATGTCCAGTATCTGCAGCAACCTGTGGCAAATTGCAAGCTCCAAAGGTCTTGTGTGACTCCACCCACAGCACTTTTGGTGGTTGTAGTTCCCACAGTTTCTCTCTTAGGCTTTTTCTGCTCAATTCTTGCAGCTTTCCTTAGATGATCCACGCTCCTGGCTTTTTTAAACTTCTGGGTTCTCCATCACACCTTTGGCTTCACACTAACAGGTTTGCACACTGCCCTCTCAGGGGCACACTGCCTGGCCTCACAGGTCTTTTGAAATCAAGGTGGAAGCTTTTTTAACCTCAGAACTCTTATATTTTGTACACACCTACAATCAGAACCACATGGATAATGCCAAGGTCTGCTGCCAGCTGGAACAGTAGCCAAGGGCCAAGTGCCTGAATTGCTGAATACTCTGAACCTGATTGTGAGGAACAAGTTTTTTATGTTGCCACCATTCTGGAACCTGATGCAGCCGCCACCATTTTGGAACCTCATGTGGCCTCCAATGCCATTCTGGAACATGGTGATCTGTAGCTTTCTCCTCCAAGCAAAGTCTTTCACTTTTGCAGTTTTGGGACTGCAAAGCATGGAGACCCACTGCCTCTTCCTGTGATGCCCACAGGCCATCTTTTTTATTTTTCTGTTCCTTCTTAGCAATCAAGATCTCAGCTCTATCTTTATAGCCCACAGCTTTCTGGCCAAATTCACAATGTTTTAAATCACCCTGCTGGGTTCTTTGTTCTTAATTCACAATGTAAATCTGGCTAAAAGTCCCAACAATAGCCATGCCACTGCCTCAACATTCAACTGCCTTGAAATTTCTTTTACCAGATTAATCAGTCCACTACCCTTTATCTTGGTCTCAAGCAAAGTCTCTGGACACAAGCAAAATGTAGACAAACTTTCTTCCAAGCCATAACACACATTGTCTTAAGTTCAGCAACCAATGTAGTCCTTATTCCCAGCAGAAACCTCCCAAGCCTGGTCTTTACTGGCAGGATTTCTATCAGCCCTCTGGTCTCCTGAGCTCTGACCAGAATCTCTCATACAGAACAGCCTAAGGCATTCCAGCACCACTCTTTCAGGTGACATCTCCAAACCTTTCCAAACTCTTCCCACAAGTCATTCCCAAAGGCTATTGAACCACATGGTTATGAACAGTGATAGCAATGACTCCACTCTTGGTACCAAATTCTGTTTTGGTTACTTTTATCTCATTGTTGAGATAAAATACCTGATGTCTGAAATGAAGGGAGGTGTCTTAGTTACTTTTCACTCATTGCTGAGACATAATACCTGACACCCAGAATTAAGGAAGGAAAGGTTTACCTTTTACAGTACTTGGGAGTTTCTGTCCATACTTAGTTGGCTCCAAGGCAGCATGGCACGGTGAGGCCACCATTCATGGTGGCCACCAAACAGCAAGGTGCACAAACCTGCAAGAGAGAGGGAAAGAAGGAAGACATGCATTCCTCCCACCTTACTCTGTGTTTTGGCTCTACCCCTGGACAGTTGCAGCACTCACATCACCAATCCCAGCACTAGACAAAAAACCATTCACAAATGCCAGACTCAGTCCCATCCAAATTACGAGTCCTTAGGGGGACACAGGATCCAACTAATACAGGAAGAAAGGTTTATTTAGCTTACAGTTTTTGGAGGTTTTTGTCCATACTCAGCTGACTCCAAGGCAGGGTGGCATGCCTAAGGAGCAGTCATTCATGGCAGCCACAAAAGACAAGACCAAAAAGGGCAAAAAGGGGCAAAGCACACCTCCTTCCCTCCCCTATATTGTATGCTGGCTACCTGCCCCTGGCAGGTACAGCATTCACACCACCAATCCCAGCACTAGACAACAAGCCAATCACAAATGCTAGATTCATCTTTCTCCATGATTGCATGAAGTTTCGGGGGGGACATTTAAACAAACCACAATGCTAGGTAAAACACCAGGCATAGAACCTCCCAGGTCTCCACTTCTGATCTATACAGGGGGGGGATGGTCATAGTACTGCCTCCTGTGATGACTAGCAATGTGGTATCATTGTAGGGCTGCAGAACAAGGCTTCAGCCCAGGCAGCCTAGATTGAAGGCTCACACACCTAACTAGTACATTTTCTGTCACCTGAATAAGTGAGTTTATTCTGGATGCCTTCAATCTACCTTGATTAACAAGTCCTCTGGGGAAAAAGAAATGTACTCTTATAACCAAGACAGGCCTGTTAAAAACAAACACAGGAAATTTTATCCATCATGTGTGATTGGACAGATTTGTTCATGCAGCACAGAAATTCTTCAGTGCAGTCTCTCTCTTTGATCTGGAACAGTTATGGGTAAACAAGCCAGCCCTAATCCAAAGAAGGCAAGTGAGGAAATTTGTCTTCCTTAATTGTAGGAATTTAGAATTATAGGAATTTATCACCCTCATCCCCATGTCTCCCCCATTCAGGACTGCAAGCCATTTTTGTGCTGTTGGCTTTTTGCCTAAAACAACCCCCCCAAAAATGCATATGCTAGCCTATGTCCATTGCAGAGTAAATAATTTTATATACTGCAATGTCTATGGTATCAATATTTTAGGTAAATATTTAAATCCTACTTTTGGCTTATGACCAAAACCTATTTTAGAATGTTTTCTTTATCAGTTATTCCTCCTGGCTATAAAGTTTTAAAGTAATAGGCAAGGCTGAAATGTACACAAAGATAGAGAGAACTGTCCTTAGTAATATTTTTAAATCTTAAATGATAGCAGAGTTAAATACACTAGCTTACATACAGACTTCCTTTATTGCTGACATGAGGAAATATCAATTTAACTTCTATAATGGTGGAATACATACAGTGTAATTAAGTTCCTTTAATATCTGTCTTCTATTTGGTTTCCTTTCTTTGTTCCATACATATTTAGCAATTTTCATTTTGTTGGTATGTGAAGGAAGTAAATAAGCACACATACTGTGATGTTAGAATGTGTGAATGTCAATCCTGCCTCTGTCTCTTACTAGCTGTGGAATTATAAGCAATAAATTCAACCTCCCTGTGTTTCAATTTTCTTATCTATAAAATTGGAAGAATTATAATAATGATACCTACATCTTTGAAATGTTATAAGGATTAAGAACTGAGTGCATAAAGAATTTAAATCATATAGTAAAGGCCTAACAACATTGCTATAATACCAGAGTACATCTATGTTCCTTTTTAAAATCTATTTTTTGATTAGTCATGGTATACATACACACATAAAAAATATTAATTGCATTGTGAAAGAATGGCTTACATGGAAAATAGAAAGAAGCACTCTCTGGGGAGTTTGGTTCATTTTGTATAGTAACTAAATTTATTGATTTTTTCAACAACTCTTCCTTATTCAAAATGATAATCTTAAAGAAAAATTGTCACAAAAAAGCATTACACTTATTCAACAATTTAAAAAGTTGCTTCCTAAAACATGTTTGTATTTCCTTCTTTACATAATTATTTTTGCATAGGAACTTTTCAGATATTTATTTTGTACCATTTCATTCACTTGTATGGATTTTTATATTTTGTACCAATTTACATTTGTGGCAATCAACAGACCTGAAAAATATGCTTCCTCATGCAACATGGAAAACTAATTTACTCATTTGAAGTAGAGTTCAAATTCCCTACTCACTGCTCCTTTTTAAAATTGTGCTCTGTTTTCTTTAGGTTATTCAATAACATTTCATAAATCCAAATATTTATTGCTTAAATCAATTTAGTTTGACATATGACATTAAAGATACTGAATAACTGTAGTAACCTGTTGTTGACCTAAAAAAATCATAGATTTATATCAAATGTTATGAATCATTCTCTTCTAAATTCATTTCCAGTGCCATCTGGATCCTTTAATATGCATTCATTCTGTGTTCATAATTATTCCAGTTCTAGAGATAATGTGTCTTTATCTCCACAACTGACAGCTTTTCTCTACTCACATGTTCTTATTTTTCTTCTCTCAACATAGTCTTGAGAATATCAGTAACAATAAATTTTATTCATTTATTAAGTTCATCAAACAATTACCATTCTGCTCTACTGAAGAGAATTTGCTAGCATAAGGCATGATCTAATGTAGTCATCTTGCTATGAGTAATAGACATACCTTTACATAACATATAAAATCTGAAGCAAATACTTTTAGGGGATGGAACTTCTTATTCAATGGGTAGTGGAAGGAGTTCCAGTTTGGGTCAAGAGGAGAATTTATCCCTCTCCCCAGTCTCCTCCAGCGGTGCAACCAAATGGCCCAGATCAAATGCATGTTGTGGCTGTATGGTAGCAGACAGTTTGGGACAAAAAAGCACAATTCACAATATTGCCAAACCTGCAGTGAATTTCTCACTTACTTTCCTCTCTGGAATCTCTTAGCCTGGACTGAAAGCCGAGTAAATGAACAGAATTCAAAATTACACAAAGAGAGAGAGAGAAGGAGGGGAGAGCGGGAGGAGGGGAGGGGAGAGGGAGGAGCAGGGGAGAGACAGAGAAAGAGAGAGAGAGAGAGGGAGAGAGAGAGAGAGAGAAATTCTATTTCTGGTACAATGAAGAGAAAAGGAGAAATTTGTAGATCAGAAGAGTAGGAAAATTCTCTAAATTTGTTGCTGTTTTCTTCATTCTTTCACCTCAAGTCCAGGCAATCATGGGGCAGCAGGTGACACTAGCAGTGACAGTTGGGCAGATACCTAAAATACCAACCAGAGAAACTACCATAGTAAGATCAGGTGGGAAAATTTCCAATGCAAGCCTTTCTCTCATAATCTTCTCATTAATTAGCCTGAAAAGTAGATGAAGTATCCTGGGGAAATACACAGATATGTAGGGAAACTAAAAACTTAGCTTCTTAGCCTGAGAACCAGAAAAAAGAACTCTGGGAAGCTATAAAATGTGGATTTGATTGTGGACAGAAGGGAGCTCAAGAAAGTGATCCTATAAAATTGTCATTAACTTTAGTGCTCACTGTCAAGCTAAGTATGCTTGTATCTGACCCTAAACAGCATGCCAAAGGCTTTGAGAACTCAACAAGGTAGAACATTAATGAGGTCCCAGATTAAATGAGTAAACACACACATAGGATAGAGCTAAATATCACTACAAAAACTTTGAACCTGAACTGACGTTAGAACTATAAGCAATAGAAGACTGGTGAGAACTTGTATCCTGGACCTAATCCCATTGAATTCTTGACAAAATTTATATAGAATAATCCTATTACACTTAACAGGTCTAGAATCAGAGTCACAACATAATATTCAAAATTTTTAAGATAAATCTAGGATTAGTCAGCATATGAAGAAAGAGAAAATTCTTAATACCAATTAGGGGGAAAAATCTAACAAATACCAACTTTAACACGACATAGATGTTGGAATTAACAGGCCAAGATTTTAAAGTAGATAATATAACCATGCTTCAAGAAATAGTCAAACACATGGAAACAAATGAAAAAAACCAACAAAGAAATAGAAGACAACAAAATAAATAAATGGACACTTCAGAACTGAGAATGCAGTAACCAAAATAAACCATTCACTGGATTGCCTTACGATCAAAATAAAAGATAACAGGTGAAGAATCCAGTGAATAATATAACTTGTTTATTAAAAACTATCCAATATATCCAGAGTGAGTGAGAATCCATTTTTATACCAGCAGACTTACTCTTAAAACAATACATTAAAGAATTTCTTCAGATGGTAGGGAAATGATATTACAAAGGGTGTTGGAAAAACAGAAATGAAGAAAGGAGCAGAAACACTAAATATCTATTTACTATAATGGACTTTTTCCTCTCTTATGATCCTTACAATATGTATGATTGCTGAAAGAAAAATTTTAGCATTATATTATAGGTTTTAGAAAAAGGTGAGTAAAGGAGACTAAATAAATGTAACTTTTTTATATTCCACCTGAAGTGGTAAAAACAAATTCAAACAAAATTGAGAAAATTATATATTTGTAATTTCTAGTTCAAAATTACAATGATATGTACACAAAACCCAGTAGATACATAAAATATAATGCCAAACAAATTTAAATAATTTCCAAAAGGCAGTAAAGCAGAGGGCGGAAAAGCACAGCGAGAAGAAATAGAAAATAAGATGGTAGATCAAAATCCAAATATATCAATAATTACATTAAGTTTGAATGATGCAGCCGGGCGTGGTGGCGCATGCCTTTAATCCCAGCACTCGGGAGGCTGAGGTAGGCGGAGCGTTGTGAGTTCGAGGCCAGCTTGGGCTACAACGCGAGCGCAAGGCCGGCCTGAGCTACATAGTGCGACCCTGCCTCAAAAAACCAGGGCCGGGAGTTTGGCTCAGTGGCTTAAGCGCCTGCCCTGGCAGGCGCAAAAAAAAAAAAAAAAAAAAAAAAAAAAAAAAAAAAAAAAAAAAAAAAAAAAAAAAAAAAAAAAAGTTTGAATGATGTAAATAAATCAATTAAATGAAAATATTTTTAGACGGGATAAAATACAAGACTCAACTACATGGTGTCTATTACAAATATACTTTAAAATGTAGCAATGCAGGTAGGTTAAATGTAAAGGAATGATAAATGTTTACCATGTTTACACTAATCCAGTGAGACTGCAGAGGTCATACTAATCTCAGACCAAGAAAATTTCCAAGGATAGGGAGGATGTTACTCAATGATGGGTCAATTTATGGAGACAGCAATGACTATATAAAATGACAATGCTTCATAAACACAGCCTTAAAATTCAAGCAAAAACTTATCAATCCAAAAACAGAGATCGATAAATACACATTTATTGTTCAAATATCAATACTTCTCTGTGAATAATTAATATATCTGAAGACAGAAAATCAGCAATGTATAGAAGAACTGAACAACACCAGTAACTAACTGGATATGAGTAATGTATAGCAAACTCTCTGCCCAAGAGCAGTGTAATGCTCATTCTTTTCAAGCATACACAGATACAGCAAAATAGGCAATATCTTAAGTGATAGCACAAACCTTGCCAAAATAATGAGAATTCAAATCATGTAGTGCATGTTCTTTGATCACAATGAAATTCAATCAGAAAGAAATATCATAAGAAATAACTGGAAAATCTCCAAACACTTGAAAATTGTTCTAAACAACCTGCACAATTCTAAATAATCCACAAGTCAAAGATAAAGAAATTAGAAAATATTCTGAGGTAAAGCAAGAATAATGTATCAAAATTTGTGGAATGCATGTCAAAGCAGTACTCAGAAATTCATAGAGCTTAATGCTTTTTTAAAAAAGGAAGGAAGGAGACAATTACTAACTACTCAGCATTCTACTTCCTTGGCATTTGCCCATGAAAAGGGGATAATAACAGCATGTATCTCTGCAAACTAAGAATGTGAAGATTAAGTGAGGAAATACATATTAAAGTCCCTTGAGTAGTGCCCAGCACTCATTATATACTTCTATTTTACTTACAGCCTTTATTTAAAATTTAAGGTGAAATGCATTAATAGTATCTTTACTATATAGAGATAATTTCATCATTGTTTCCTCTCTAATTTATTGATGTGATAAAATATATTGATAGATGTCTTAAAATTAAATTATCCATACATACTCAGAGTAACTATTTTCTTTAAAATTTTATATCTATAATAGTATCTGAGATTATAGCTTCCTTTTTCTTTTTGAAGAAAGGGAGTTGTCTTTATTGGGTTTAATATCATAAAGGCTGTGCTATATTTATAAATAGAACTAAAGACTTTTCCATTTTTTCTGGTCTGAAATAGTATAACATAGAATTAATCTCATCTTTAAAGGCTAATAGAAGCCTTTTTAAAAAAAGGAAAAACTGATTAAAGTGACTAAAAGAAAAAAAAGACTAAGTGTAATACATAATCTTGATTGAATCCTGAATTTAAAAATGTTTTCTGTAATAACTAGGGAAATTTGAATATGTATTGATAAACCCTCTGGTTCCTTGAGTAATTTTTAATGTAAGCCTTTCATCGCTTTTCTAGTGTTTTCTATGGTAAATCATAAACTGGGTGTAAAATGGCTATTTTGGCACTAAAAAATGACCAAAATATTGGCAGTGTTAAACAATTCAACCTAATAGTAAAAACAATAGCCACAGACCCTTCACCTAGCCTTATCCCTTGTTAATAATAAGTCCATCTTATTCTCTCACCTTTCTCTCTACATACATATATGAATAGATAATAGATATATTTTTAGGTAAATTTTTAAAATCTATTCATTTATTTTTCATGAAATCATTTGACTGTAGGAACACATATGTACTTCTTGTCCTAATAGTGAAGCATGGATCTTTTAGAGATAAGTACAATTTCTTTACTACCCCACTATTATATCTTGAATATTTTTAAACAACATGATTATCAGCATATATTCAAACTTCCCTGATAGTGTACAAAACATGTTTTTAAACTCAGGATTCAATCAAGTATATATATATATATATTTTTTGTGTGTGTGTGTGTGGAGGGAGGGTAGTCTCCTTAATAATTTTTCTCTTTTTTAAAAATCTAAGATATTGATTTTTTTATTTATCATTTAGAAGAAACCAGGTCAGTTGTTTCATACACTGTTTCACATTCTGAACTTGTTTCCTCATAGCATGAATGAATATATACTTTGCTGTGTTACATTTCCTGTGAATTAGAAATTAGGTCAAAGCTAGAAATTCGGGTTGAACATTTCTAGGCAAGAATATTCTCGATGGTGCTGTGTGCTTAATAATGTGTATTTCAGATCAGCAGGCATACAATGTTAGATTGTCCCTCCATTGGTTATACCAAGTTTTTCATAGTTATAACGGTAATCTCTATTATAATAGGGATTTTTTTGCCTTTATGATTTGTTTTTGTTCTGTAGGACAATTCACAATGCTATGTAAACGTATCTTTTCTAACAGTCTTTTTATGCAGTGTTTTTAGCACCCATTGATGACCCTACCTGATTCAACTATTACATTTGGGTTGACTCTGTTTTGATTTCTCTTTGATATATAAGAAAGAGTTTCTTAGTTGCCAAACAAATATATTTTTAATCACCTTTCTATCACTTATTTTTAATTTATTGAATCATAAAAATATAAATTGGTGTCATTCTACTTTTCAAAATGTAAGATTCTCTTTGTGACCTGATTTGCATATATGCTTCATATATAGATATTTGATATTTTTTAAGAAGAAATTTCTATACCTATGTATTAAACTGGTTTCTTCGTTATGTTCTCAGATTCTTTATATCTTTATTTATATTTTTGCTACATGTATCAGATCCTGAAAGAAGTATGTTAAATTTTCTACTTTGATATTTTAAAATCAACATCTTGAGTCTTTATTTTATATATATATATATATAGAGAGAGAGAGAGAGGAGGGCAGTGCATTTATGTGATACATCATTTAATGATCATTAGAGAATCTTCAGATTTGCCTTTGCATTTACCTGACATGTCTTAGTATTCCCAAAATAAAACACAAAGTGGTCACATCCTCCTTGCAGACTCTTATCCTCAGGTCCCCATAATGAGGAATCCTAATATACAGAGTAAAAGCAATACCAGAAGTAATTTTGATAAGTACGAGGCAGTGGAAACTTCACCTCCTCACCCTCCACTTCATTCTGGTTACCCATAAACAGTGAGTTAGTACTGCTTGAAGTAGATTTCAGTGTTTTAATCAACATCATTTAATTCCCCCAGAACTCTTAGCTTTTCCTCAGAAAGTAATCTTATTTTTTCAATCTGTTATAATTTTTACTTGCTAGTGTGTGTTTTAAATCTTAATGAAACTGTTTAAGAAAAATTACTCTATCAGATCCAAGGAATTACAATAAAACTTTCACTGTACATCTACCCTAACGACCAATTACATAGCCAAAATATGGCATTTTAACTGGAGTTTTTAAAAATAAGTGTTGGTTTTCACCATGCAGAGTCACTTTGAAAAAATTGCTTAAAACAGGGAACTGCTCATTAGAGGCAAAATATACTTTATTGCATTTTTCATTATACTCAGTACAACTATCTGGTTTGTAAAAACACTAGACGAAGTTTGGAAGAATATTGGCTCTTGTTGCTTTGGTTTGTCTTTGTTTTTAATACTCTTTCCAGTGCTACATTTGCTGTATAGAGTATAATTGCCCAGTAACAAAGTTACTGTTTAAAAACAATGATTCAAAAGTATCTCCAACCAGTCTCTCCTGGCTGATAATGGCCACCTTTCTCTTGTCGTCTGCAGGATTAAATTTGGACATCAGAGGCCACCTCCTTCCCCTCAAGCCTTCTCTTTATCCCCCTCTTCAGGGCAGTCCCCACATGTGAGTCCCCACTAGGAAAGCCACTCCGGGTTTACAAAGCCCAGCTGTAGTGCTGGGGACAGGCTTGTGACCCTCCAGGGACTCACAAGGAGCTCTGGCTCCTCACCTGCCCTTACAGCTCTGCCATACTGCAGCCAGTGTCCTGGGGGCTGCTGTTTATTCTGATCTTGCTACAAAGTAACCCCAGCTTTTTGTTTTTTAGTGCTCTGTCACTGTGGATCTGTTACACCTTTGTCATCTCAACTGAATTCTCAAAGGCAGGAGATATAAACGTTTGAAACAGTAAATTCTGTATTTCACTAACAAACACTAGGCATTGAAGCAAGTGTTAAATTTTTGTAAATATCAAAATAATGTATGTCTGTTACCTAAAATTTTAAAACTAGAAAATTATTTAAAAGAATAAAATTTGCATAGAATCATTTCACACAGAGGTAATTCCTATTAACATTTTTGTATATTTTTAAAGACCTTCTACAAAATTCATATTTCTTTTTACTTTAAAATATAGCATCATCACTTCCTAATTTTATTAGCTACCCCTTGAAATTATGTTCTCAAGGATTTGAATAAATAAAATCATATGATTACACTAAAATTACTTATTTAAATTTGTATTAAAACAGATCAGACTAGAATAATTTTAGACTGCTATAAGTGATACTGTGATTATTTCAGTCATGTACAAAAAATTTTAATCTCTGATTATTTTCTTAGGATAGATTAATAAAAATGGAATTAAGGAGTCAAATGGTAGAATTTTTTTAAAGCTAAAAATATATTTAGCCAAATTATTCTAGTAATATTGGGTTCATTTAAACACCAGCAATGTAATTTATCCTTTTCTTGGTGATTTTTTTCCAAGTTGTTTCTTATTAGTCTAGGATGCCTAAACAGTGTTTTGAAATTTGGTGCTGATTCCAGGAGCCCATTATTTTCTGAGTCTGTGGGAAGATATTCATTTTTCCTCATTCTATAGAACATCTTGATGGGCTCTGTGTTAATTTTCTTGTCTTTAGAAATACTTGAATATTGAAAAGTAGTTCCAGACTCAGTGTTTGCCAACTGACAGGTGTGTGTATACCCCTGGTTCTTCAATGCCCATCTGGTTGTACATCACATTCTTTTCCTGGAGGTTTAGCTAGCAAGTCCATTTGCGACATTTGTACCCCAGGCACCCAGGACTTTCCACTCAGTGCTTGATATTGAGGCTCTGGGACCAATGCTGCACAGCCTACTCTTGGAATCTCCACTGCTGGCCACCACTTTACTAATGGGTTCTATTCCCCCGCAGGATGCAATGTTCTATTGCAAATGCCAATCCCCATCTCTCATCCTTTCCTTATTTCATTCACATTTATTCAACAAATACGTATTGAGCTTCTATTCTGTACTAGTCAATGGATAAAGCACAGAATAGGAGAGACAAAGGTCCTTGCCTTTATGTACCTAAGACTGCACCACTGCATCCATCTCCCACCCCTGCCCATGACTTTTTGCCACAACTGTTTTGATCTCTAAATTGGGGCAGAAAGTGGGGCTATGAACAAAGTGTGTTTCTGCTGTTTTGCAGATAGTCAAGAACGTACTATTCTATGAAGTCAAGTAGGAGTAAGCCAGTGGTTGCTTTTTCAAAATAGCCCTATCAATCTTAAATTATTGAAAACTCCTTATGAGATTATATCACTAGCTTGTCCATTATTTGAGGCTCTCTTGGTATTACGTTAATTGGCCTCTTCTGGGCTTTGGAAAGCATTTTAGTAGGAAGTTATCAGTCAGCATTAGGGACTACTAACTGGAAACCATACTGAACAAAAGTCATACAGGACATTTGCAAACCATAATGTGACTTGTGCTCCCAAATAAGCTTTGAGGCAATGATTTTCAGAGAGAAGAGTTTTTCTCTTGGTGACAAAGCTATGAGAACAAATGTATTTTATAAACCAATGATGCTATTGTATATTTTGGGGGTTTACTAATTTATTTTATTTAGTGTTTCTGCCTTCAATTCTCAATGCAAACATTTAGCAAAGATTTTTTTCCAGTTGCTGAGCCAAATCTTCAGTCTGTGTAACTGTGTAGGATACCAAGGTGAAATAGAAATCTAGCCTGCATTTACATCTCCATGTAAATTTCTCATTGGGTGCCATAGCTTCCAAATAACAATTCTGACTTCACTCGAGTGTATTTGCTGTATTTTCAGTAAGTAGGGCTTCAGAGGGGAGGATATTATGAGGTAGTTTCAAATATGTGACACACATCAAATGGAAACAGAAGGGCAGAATGATATCAATTATGGGTTTCACACATGTATTTCTGGGACTTGCTTTGCCACACAAACATCTTTCTTCCAAACAGGCACACACATGGGTCCATGCGCATATGCACGCACACACACACACACACACCCTTACACCTCAGCCAAACTGAAGCACTTTTTAATTTTCCCCAATGAGCTACACTATCTATTTCTTACAGGCTTTTCCTTCTGCCAAGATAGCCTTTTCCTCCTTATTGCCTGGATGGCTCCTACTTCTCCTGTTTGGTCATCTCCCCTGAGAATCTTTCATGAGCATCATCCTACTCCAGCTAGAAAATGTCTTTCCCTGCCTTGTACTCTCATCACTATTTCCACATTTCCCTTCGTGGTAGATCCCATCAACAGAAGGAATTCATGGTCCACTTATATATCTGAATCTCAGTTCTCCACATTAGCCTGGGGACTCTAGATGGTGAGGGTAAGGTCTGACCTCTTCCCTCTGTCTCCCAGCCCTTGACACAGAGCCCAGCATGCAGTAGGCACTCAGGCCTTTTGAGGCTCCCCATCAATCACCTTGAAGTTCTAAACCCATAAATACTCCCCCTCTGCTGGCCAGAAATTTCTGCCGGCTCTTCTCTGCTCAAACCTCCTTCCCCCTCGTTTATGCTTCAAGTCGACGATCTTCCCAATAAACTAAGTGAACAGAAGTCATTAAAAGAGGAAAGCATGGGTTCCTTGCTGTTTCTGCATACCTCTTTGCTTCAGTACCCTTAAACTCTACCCCTCCTCTGACTCCAGGGGACAAACAAACCAGCACCACTGCACTGCGGGTCCACGCTTCCATCATGTGGCAGTCACATCGATCTCACACTCCCCAGAAGTGTCTCGCTTCTCTTTCATAGAATCATGGTGTCAGCATTGTATCTCTTTTCTCTCATAATCATTCTGTCTTCTCCATAAAATAACTTTAAACTTGGTTTAATAGCATTTATCTTTAAAAATAAAAATCAGAAAACTTTTTTTCCTATACCAGTCTCTAGCTACAGCCCCATTCACATTCCGCTGTCCTTTTCAACAAAATTCCTCAAAAGAGTTATCAACTCACAATGTCCACAGTTCTGTTCTCATTCTGTTTTAAACCTACTCTGACCAGGAAGTAGGCCATTAGTCCACATAAGATATTCTTACTAGTCTTGATATTTCTCTCTCTGTTGCTAAATCCAATGGTCAACTCTCACTTTTCATTATTGCAGCATCAACCACATTTGGAAAAACTGACCCTCCTCCTTGCTTGAAACCCTTTCTTTACTTGGATCTTGGGACACACTAGGACTAAAATTTTCTACATTATTTCCCTGATTGCTTCTTGGGCAGTTTGTAAGTCAGGTTTTGCTGCAGGAACAATTAACCCTCATGTCTCAATGGCTTATCACCACCAAGATACATTTCTTGTTCAAGCTGCATAACATAAAGACTTGTAGTCAGCTACTGGTCAGCTCAGCCTGCTGGGATCATCTCAGCTGGACTCCATCTGGGGACTCTGTGCCATCTTTTTCTCATTCTCAGTTCCAAGGAAAGAGAACAGCCCCATCTATAGCACACCATTCTCTCATAGCTGAGGGCAGGAACAAAACGTAGAAACACCCCAAGTCTCTAAGAGCTTTTGCTCTACAGACTACAAAGTAAGAGCACAGTTTGTGAAGTTCCTACATTCCCACCAAGAGCCTACTAAGGAATGTTTCCTATTGACTGATGTGTATGATGCAATAGAGAACGTCTATGTGGAGTGTCTTAGCTGCTGCCCTAGTAAGTCATCTGGAGGAGCAAGGAGATCACAGCAGAAGAAAGCTAGTGCTGTTCGACTGAATGTTCAGGGGCCAAGGGAACCACACATTAGACAGCACAGGCACAGAGGGGCTTCTGATGAGCAGTCACACATCCCCAAAAATGCTAGCTTTCAATACCCACCAGAGCCAAAAGAAAATACACCGTGGTCACACTAGTCAAATGAGACCCTTCTTGCCCTAAAGATGTCTGCAAACCTAACACTGGAAGAGCTAAGCTAAGAAATGAGGATGAGGCAGTAAAAGCAGGGGGAGAAAGAGAAATAACACTTTGTGTAGCAAACCCAAGCTGGTAGAAGTGAATCACTTTGATTGGAATACAGGTTCTGTTACTACATGCAACGGAAAACAGTTATAATGAGCTGATACTAGTTGTGATTTGAAGTACCAGAGGACTTTAAAAAGAAAACAGAGTAATACAAAGTCCTAGAACCCAACTCTGCACAGGAAGTCCAAAGGAGTGTTAGGAGTGTGTGTGTGTATGTGTGTGTGCATTAGAGGGAGAAGACATGATACTCTTACACATCACATATAATCCTAAGTGCTTTGGCTCCTGTACTCTTCAGGCTGGCTGCTGCCTGGGCTTTCCAGTTCCACAGGGCTGGGTCCCAACTCTGGGGAAACCTGACAATCTCACTGACATCTTTGACCAGGAGAATGTGGGAGGCCAGAACCTTGGCTGGCCTCACATTTGACCCTGTTTATGTAAAGGAAATCTAGGCATTTGGCCAATTTAGGACCAAAGAATTTTGCAGCTGGGGTGCTGAGCTTTGTTTCCTTTTTCATTTATAAACACAGTCGGAGCTGATTTCAAAGTGTTTTTAGGAAGTCAGTAAAAACATTTAGGTGTAGCTACTACTGTTTTATGAAATTCCATCTATTGTTTTGACCTTGCCTGTGCTTAAATATGGAAACAAAAAGCTCAGTGTGGCTGGGGGAGAATGGAGGTACATTAGTCATCACACCACCCACTTCAAGTTCAGGAAACTCTGAACCAGAGGTCCATTTCCTGCTTTAATAAGCCAAGGAATGCAAATTGAGTCTGTGACTAAGGGTAACATGACTCAGGTGAAGAACCAGGTCTTTGGAATTCATTTCCTGGCCAAGAGAATTACAATTCAATTGCTGATAGAGTTAAGTGGAAAATATATACTTCTGCCTTCATTAGATCTATTGTTACTTTTAAAGACCCATTGAGAATATAAGATCAAACTTAAACATGATAGCATGAATTCTAGTTATTGGAAACTAAAAGAACCATTGGGAATATCGCCTTCCATTCCCTGTTCTACCCGTGCTGTCTGTCTGACCTTGAACTTCACACTTCGCTATTGCTCATTAACATTCAACATCAAGCAAATAAAAATGCTCAGCTAAACACAAGGTTGACTAACAGGATCCTTCACCAGTGGATTTATTTGTTTATCTAGTTTCTTCATTTCTTAAAATGATACCCTCACCAAAAGCACCTCAGGGTACAAGCAGCACATTAAAACAGTAATTAAAATAGATGCAACATTGCCAAGTACCAATTAAAAGAACAGCAAATGAGGTTTTGTCTTAAAACACTATTATGCTGAAAACCTTTAAAAAAAAAAAAACTATTCACCTCATCAGTGTGCTAGGTACACGTGCAGGGAACACAGGAACCTTTGTTGTGGCTTTGAGAAATCAGAAAAGGAAAATGCGC
Source organism: Dasyprocta punctata (assembly GCA_004363535.1). Lineage (NCBI taxonomy): Eukaryota > Metazoa > Chordata > Mammalia > Rodentia > Dasyproctidae > Dasyprocta > Dasyprocta punctata. The sequence continues at coordinate 60,405 of RJWM01002591.1, read as the reverse complement.
TGATACGAGTTTTTTTAAACCTTGCCCCTACAATGTAATTTTCCTTTGCCCCTCTCTATTCACCTGTAGAAGTGGCTTGTTTTATTAATGTGTCTCTTTAGCCAGAAAGGGTTACGGAGGACTCAAAAGCCTCTTTCTTTACCAGAGGCTGCAACTTGAGTCCTTAGCCATACTTTACATGGCTTAAATGACAGTTGATCATGCTTAAGTACTGGAAACAATCAAAGGATCATAACCCTGGAGAACATTCTTCCAGCTGAGAAGGAAAATCTTCGTCATTTATCCCCTGTTTTCACCCCATCGGGCCCCAGATCCTGGCACACTTTCCTCCCACGACGTTGAGTCCTCTCTCTGTTCTGTGGAGCGCCTAAGCAAGGCCTGGTTAGTTACTACTCACTGACCGCTCCATCCCATTTCAATTTTGAGTGTTAAGAAAACTTTCTTCTAATGTGTGGCTTTCAAAAATTGGGATTTGCATGGGCAGCAAACAATACAAAAGCCTGTAACACTGCAGTTGTCCAGTTTTTAAGCATGTGAGAGCTTAGTGAGTATTCTGTACTGGGAAACTTAAAAATTACTCTTCGTTTTATTGAAATGGGGGTCATACCTCCACTCACTGATATGCCGTTCATTAAAAATACATGGAGTCCTTTCACAGACTGTCCTGCAGGAAGCCCATCTTGTTTGCATAAAATCGTCACTTTATGCCCATTTTGATCTAGTCTATCCTAAATACCATGGTTCCATTATGTAGGTGCCTAAGTCTGCAGCCTTGTTTCTCTCTCACCCCTACCTCTCCCATTCCAGCAAACTGAGCCTTCCACAGCACTCAACACTGCCAGTACTTCACACCCAGTGCCATTCTGCCTGTTCTTCCTACTTAAAATGAATTTTCCTTTCTGATTAGTAAGCACTTTCCATTCCATCGAGCTTCATAGCTAGCTAAACATCCCCTTCTCTGTGACTTGTATAGGCATTGACTACTTCTAAAAGCCATCAAGTATTTACTGTTTGATTCCATCAGTAACCTGTGAGTTTACAGAAGCAGGGGATTTAGTCCACTTGTGGAGGCCCCAACAAAACATATGGAAATAGCATGCAGTTGAGTGTAGAGCTTAAAAAGTATTGGCCTTAGATTTAGAATTCACACAGTATTGGCCTTAGTTTTAAAACTGGATTTGGATCCTAATTTTATCTCTTACTGGGAGACTCACCAAAGCCTTAATTACCTCTTCTGTAAAATGGGAATAACATAGTTTTTCCTCATTTATTCACTTATTCAACAAATATTTATTGATTATCTACTCTAGGTTATTAAAGTAGAAAATGAACCTCTGGTTCAGAGTTTTCTGAATTTGATGTGTGTAGTTGGACCAAACTAAGATTTTGTTTTCATAGAGTTTATATTGTAGTGAGAGTGACAGATAGGAAACACATAAATAAGTTTGAACTTATGTGGTGATGATCTTAGCTAAGGCTTAGGATAAAAAATGAAGTAGGGTAAAGTGACAATATGAAAAGTCTCTATTTTAGGAAGGAAAGCAGTGACTTTTGCTCAGATACCTGATTGAAGTGTCTCAGTGAAGAAGGTTCAAGCTGAAGGAATAGTGGGCAAAGAGATCTTTAAGGAACACAAGAAAGTGTTACAAAGTTGAATGAGAAAGACAGGGTAGCAGGAAAGATAAGCAAGACTCGATTATGAAGGAGCTTGTTGGATTATGAAGGAAAACGTTGGATTTGTCATATTTTTGAAAAGGGGGAGTAACCATGATCTAATTCAATAAAATGAAGGGTGAGTGAGTAGATGATTAAATGATATGCTGTTTGGAGGATATTTTCCAAAACATTGCACGTAAGGTCAGATTGAGAGTGTATGACTGAGGCTGAGAACACTTGAGAGAAGGGCCTCAGAGAGGCCAGCATAGAAAAGACAGAAACCACAGTCCATCAAGGGCACACAGTAATCATTTCCAAATGACTCTGCACTGAAAGACAACAAGGTTTTCTGCTGGGAAAAAAGGTACAGATATTGGCTTACATGCAGTGAGTTGCCCTATATGCTTGAGAGATGCACAAATTTACCTGTCAGGATGCTTTTGACTAACCGGTTTTCTTCACAAAAATGAAGAAACCAGTGACTAATAAGAAAGTGACTATGAGTATGTGCTCAGGTATCTGACACAGGAGGAATATTACTTTTATGCTAACAAGATTCACCTGAGATTTGCTCTGAGGGCCTCTCCACACTGCTGACACACCTTCCCTGACAGAGCCGCACACTTTCTCACCTGGCCTGAAGTACCCGTTATAGCTCTAACGAATTCCTGTGAAGCAGGTATTCCACCACAGTGTCAAGGCAGAGATTGGGGAAAGAACGGAGAGGGATTCTTGTTCAAGACATTTTCTTATGAATATTGATGAGATTATCAGTTAGTATTTGTCACTTGGGTAATCAGAAAGTGGGGCCCTGAGGAAATGAGACTTAGAATGGATGAGTACTTGTAGAAGGGAGGGAGGTTGAGGAGGCGGTAAAAGAAAAAAAAAAAACTAGATTAACGGGAATATGTCATTGCAGTGAGGTCCTGAGGAAAGTGAGCCTGTCTGAAAGGATAAACTTCTGACATCCAAAAGGGAGCTATATCTCAAGCCAGAAAACAGAATTCTCAAGAGTACTATATAGCGCCTTTGTGTCTATAGTTCTGAACCAAAAGCTTTGAAATAACAACCCTTAAAAGTTATGTCAGGCAGATTTTAAAACCTCTGCTATAAGAACATATTTTAGCAGCTTCAGTTTTGTCACCAACCCCCTGCTTTCTGGGTGCAGCATTCGTGAGAGTTTCTACCACAAAGCTGTGGTCGTTCTGGAATTTCACACTGAAGAGTGTGTATCTATGTGCAGTCGAGACTCTGCACTGGGGAGCAAAGGCTTGCTGAGGCCCTTGGTTCACTCTTCTAGGCTCCTACTGCTCCTTTCACATATAGCTTCATGTGCTCAGTGGAGTGTGGCCCCCGCTCTGCCAATAATATATAAAAGGGAAAACCTCTGAGAATTCATACAGCCTTAGTATAGTGGCAATTAAAGGCATCATTAGACTGAGTTAAAGGACTTTGTGATTTTCTACAGGAAACATTTTGAAATTGCTGTGTTTTCAGCTCTTGCAAAATCCTTAGATGGATCTCCCCTGCAGAAGAAAGTGGCGAACAAAAGTCAAATGCATTCTTGGCTACCATCAGTGTGTGGCCTCCCATACATATCTCCTACATCATTCACTCCATTTTAACTCTGCCTTTCCTGCTGTGAGTACAGCTGGAGTGTAGCTTTAGTGATCATGAGAACAATGAAACAGGTTGGCCAGTTCTGTTGCTCAGAGAAGCCCACAAGTTCAAGGAGACTGAATTTGGCATGAGGGTGACCTCTGAATTCCTGAAGCCATGAAGCTTGACTTCAGGCTTAGCTTAAGGCAAGGGTAGGTGTCAGAACTTTAGAAGAGCTATGTCTGCCCTAGCATGACCAGCATCTGCTTTGTTCTCATGGCCTCACACTCCCTGACCTCTTCCTCCCTACCTACCAGAGCCCTTTTCAGACTATCGCAGCCTTTTTTTCTCTAAGATCAGGTCCCTGTATTCTCTACCCTTCTCTTTCTTTTATCCAGCTAGTATTTCTTGAATGCTCTGCAGAATGAGGGGAATACCATGGCTCCAAAGAGTTCGGCCTCCTGAGTGAGAGGATGAGTCGCATATGTGTGAAAACTCCATGACGGCACAAACTACTGGGAGTCTCCTCCAGGCCTTTGCTCCCAAAGCCCCTGTGCCTCAGGGTGCTCTTCTTATCTCACTGCCCCTTCTTACCCCACTTTCCACCTCACGCTCAGTGGTGGTGACTTCAGGAGACTTTCCTAATCCCCTTTGCTTCCTGTGCCACACTGGACTAGGAAAACACAGTGAACTGAGCCACAGGCAGAGCAAGCTTGTGGTTCAAAAGACAGGCTCAGAAGTGCCAGTCCTGGTTCTTCTTAGCTGTGTGACTTTCTGTGCCTCTGTTTGTCATCTTCAAATGGGACTGATGCACTTACTGCACAGGTACAAGTTCCTTGTGGAAACTGAGTTAGCCCAAGGGAAAAGCTCAGAATGGTGCACAGCACATGATAAATGCCTGGAATTGTTATGCATTCCAAAGGCCACCATTCTCAGTAGGTTGCACAATTCTCTGAGGTATAGGCACTGCTCATTTATCTTTGAGTTCTCATCACCTGCAGTTGGGCACAGCACAGACTGGACAAACACAAGTTGAATATTGAACATACTGAAGATTTGAACAAATAACTGGACCTTAGTAAGGACATAAGAAGCAACATCATGTCATAGAACAGTCCTAGACTGTCAGATACAAGTGACCTGAGTTCAGGATGACCTTAACAGTCAAATGAGATCCTGAGACTTCTCAGCCACTGACTTTCCTGGATTGGACAGTGTGTGGCTCTGGAGGCAGCACAGAGGATTGAGTAGCCTGGCCGGAGCCTGCAGATTGGGGTTCCTAGCCCCCACTCAAGAACCATGTAGCTTCCACAGTCCCTGAATTTGTTTTGCTGAGGTATTCAAAGCAGGCTCTATGCAGGAAGAGGTCCCCAAATCATGCAGGTCATTCCTGGCTGATGGCTTAGGAAAGCATAATGTTCTGATTTGGCACTGGAAGGTGCTGATTTTCATGTTCCAGAGTGGGACAGAGACCTGGAATCTGTGTTTGTAAAAGGTTCTCCAGGTGACTCCAGACCTCAGGCACAGGCTTGGAAATGAATGAACTAGATTTCTCAGCCCGGAACACAGATGTGGCCACTTTCCTTTTACAGCTCCCACCACACACACACATACAAACACCATGCACACATGCACACACTCACTCATTCAGGCATGCATATCAGCTGCCTACTCTAATGAATTTGTCAGCAACCCGTCCCTTACACACAGAACAATGGTTGTTGCCAATTCCCACACAAACCCCTGCTCTTTGAAGGAATGAAGGCTGAAGCCACCATTCTAAGGATATCGGGCTACTCAGTCCTGCCCTGCCCCCAGCACACAAGTGACAAACACAGGATGAATTGCCACCTGCAGCAGCACCATGGTAGTTATAAACTGTGATGGACCTGTTTAATTGTTTTGCCTGTATAAGCACATTTTGCTTCATCCATTTGTCAAGCTGAAGGAAGGCTGTTTTATAAAAGGGGATTTAATTAAATGTTTTGTCCCAGCCTGGCCTTTCCCTTCCGCATCTGCATTATGCTTGTGTCATATTTTCCCTAGAGGGCAGGAAAACAATTTAGTGAAAATGAAGGATCCATTGATTTACTTCTGAGAAAGGAAATGCCAAGCTAACAACTCCCCTCTATAATTTTCTAGTGACCATAAGAGAGAGCCCAGCCATTTAACTTTAAGACAGTGTGTTTCCAGGTACATCTGGCTCTTTATATCTTTTTGTACTATTCATGCTGCTGTGTTTATAGCCTCGCTCTTGATTGAAATTATTTCATGAATACCCATAAGAATATTTTTCTTCCCTGAACAGAATAGATGTTTCTGGTAAGTGAAGTCATTTGTTTCCACAGCCAGATTGATGACTAGGGTTGGGGAGTCTCTTTCCCCAAGACCCTAACAGTGGGATCATAACACACCTCCTGTCATTTAACCATGGATTTCCCACTGCGTATAGAATTTAACTTGACCTACTTTCCTGCCTGTTGATCTGCCTCGGGCCTCAAATGTTCTTCTATTAGATATCGTCTGTTTTCTGGTTATAGTCTTAGATCTTTAGCTCAATACAGTGTCCCACTGCCTCAAAGGAAGCAGGCCACATTAATAGTCTGAGAGAGCTAGATATGACAGCACCCTTGCTGAGTATCTCCTGCCTCCAGCCAGCCATCCTGTGTCCACTCTTACTGTCTTGGAATCTGAGCCTGTCCAGCCAAGGATCAGGGTGGCTCTGGGAGCAACTTGTTTTGTTCGAAGGGAAGGCTTGCAAGGAAAGGAAGAAAGGAATGTGGGACCAGAAATCAAGAAAATATAATTTGCTGCAGAAACACTCCCAGCGCCTCTGAGGTTTTTAATGCTCCTTCCAGCACTAACAATCTGTGATTCATTTGTTCAAATTTTATTGTAATACCTCCTGTATGGCGGCTACTGTGGCAGGAGCAATTGTGGGGACCTGAAGTACACAGACGCCTTCTGACACAGAATCCAAAAGTTGGGAAAGCAGGTAGAATCAACTCTTCACAAAAACAACAGTGTGAGATGTGCCAGAAAAACCTAGCCCCACACCAGGTTATACAAGTCCAGGAAGTGGGGGAGGCTTTTAAGGGAAGGCAAGTTTTTAGGTGAAAGTGCAACTTCTATATAAAAGATAAGCGGCATGCAGGTTGGAAGAAGAGGGTTTCAGGCAGACCCTCGCCGGGTTTCAGGCAGACCCTCGCCCTCCAAAAATCAGCCAGCCCTTCCCAGCCGAGGATGCCATTTCCCTTTGATGAGCATTTTCCTTCTCTCCTGTTGGCCCATAGGAAACCCATCAACTGACTGTTGGATAGGAGCTAGTCAGTCAAGAGGCATTTATAGCTAATTAGGCCAGGCATGGTGGTGAACTCCTATAATCCCAGCACTCGGGGAGCTGAAGCAGGAGAATCATTGCAAGTTCAAGACCAACCTGGGCTACAAAGTGAGCTCAAGGACAGCCTGAACTACATAGCGAGACCCTCTCTCAAAAAGACAAAAAAAAATTTTATAAATGAAAAAATAAAGATAACTTATAGCTAATTAGCCACAAATTACAATCCAGGACATGTATTTTGCTGTTTTATACAAAGAACCAGGCAACCCATACTTTCCCTGTTTCTTCTTCTATCTCTACATGGAAGAAAGCAAGCTGGAGGCCCTTGCCTCTGCTCTGATTTTCACAAATCATCTGACCAAATTGGAGGGGACTTGACCAGACAGGACAATAACTCACTTCTCAGTTCCTGATGGACTGAACAAGAGCTGGCAGAGACTGTTTTGCATTTATAACACTTTCCAGCTGAGGGCCTCAAAAGGCTTTGTGAGCAGTGATAGGCAGCAGGACTTCATGCTAATACTAAGTGCTCTCATAATAAATTTTCACTGGCAAAGGTCAGATACATTAGGCAGCAGGGGTGGGTGAGGAGAGGTGGCTGGGAAGGGGGCCATGTGCTGACCCTGCCAAGCAGTTGGACCAGGCCCCCACCCCCTATCCAGTGCCCTCACCACAAGGGCCTGTGTGGAGCCTCCTGCAGTCCAAACCCTCTTGTCCTCACACCAGAGGGAGCTTTTCCAGCCCAGGGTCTAGAGTCTATGCGAGCTGACTGACAGGAACTGAGAGCAAAAAGAGGGCAGAGACAGAGACTCAGAGAAAACAGGAAGGGCCTGTCCTGGGGACAAGGAAGGGCAAGGAAAAACATAGACCACCCGGGGGACCATGATAAAGGATTGTCGTCAGTGCCTGTGACTTCCCTTTGTGTGTGATTTCTCCTCCCTCAGGCCCCAGTCTGTTCCTTCTAGGAGCTGGAATGATCCTGTTTTGTGGGTAACTGTGTTAACTCCAGGCGTATTAAGGTTTCAGCAGAGTGGAGAGGAGGGTACCTGTGTGCCATATTGTACTCAGTGGCTCAAAAGCTGAGGATCTTGGGGAGACATCTCGGTGAACTTCCTGTCACCCCCTCGAATCCCACCACTGCACTTTCGTTTCATGTATTTCAGGCCCTCCTTCCACAGCTTGTATCTCGCGGACAGCTCGGTTTCACTGATTCATTCCTTCAAGGGAATTTGTTGAAAGGCTAACATGTAAGGCACTGTGTTAGAATCAAAACAAAGATATTTTTCTGTGCTCCAACTTTTCTCTCTTCCCCAGATTCAATGTAATGAGTCCACAATTTTTTTGGATAGTAAGAGTTTGGCATAGAATTAGATATACTAATGGAAATATGTAAACTCTTTAAAGTAGTATTAAGAGAAATAGACGAATTCTTTTTACTGTTTTTAAAAGGTTATTTGAAACCTTTGAACTCTATGACTCTGACTTTGTTACCTTCGTCAAGAAAATAAGAGACTATTACAGCCAAACTGTCTCATTGGCTATCTATCAACAGTTTTCCTCCCACTCAGAGAATCAGATGCATTGGATTTATAATAGATAACAAAACTTCTTTAAAACTCAAAGACAAGCTGGGCATGGTGGCACACTCTTATAATCCCAGCACGCGGGAAGCTGAGGCAGGAGGATCACCACAAATTCGAGGCCAGCCTGGGTTACATAGTGATCCCAAGGCCAATCTGAACTACATAGCAAGATGCTGTCTCAAAAAACAAAACAAATTTAAAGAATCAAAGACAAGTGTTCACAGGTTCCATCCTTAAGATATTTATGTTATACTCATATATGGAATTTTTAAAAGTCCAAACACAATATTTTTTTAAATACAAAAATTATAATATATAAGGCAAGAATGAGTGGAATAATTATTTTAAGAAAGATCTTGGAAAGATTCAAAACATGCCAATAGAATGGACCCACCCTAGCTGAAAGATGGGAAAGCTTGTGGACTAACCGAGGGTCACAGACACCGTGCTTGAAGACACCAGGGTCCAGGGTTGCAGACAAGGGTGGTTTGGGTGACTGGTGTAGGAGTGGGACTGCAAGATCCATGAGGCAAGAGTTAGAAGGAGTCTGTGGGATGGATCACAGGAGTTTGAGTAGGATGAAGTAAAAGCGACAAGAAAAGATGGAGATGAGACTGAGAGAGCTGAGTGTGGAAACGTCAGGGAGGATGCTTGGGACCCAGCTGGAGGACTCGATTCTGCATTCAAGGACATTTCAGAAGGTGGGAGCTATAGCTGAGTCACACTGATTCAGAAACTAGCATGGATTAGGGTGAGGAGGGATGGAAATTTATGGGACTGAATCCAGGTGAGATAAGATGAGCACCTGACCCAGAAGAGCAGCTATGGGACAGTGAGGATGGGCAGGTTCAGGAAATGCTTCGAAAGCAAGATCAGCAGACTCTGGGGAAATGAGGAATGGAGGATTTTCCTTTCAGCCCTTGCCCTCAGACTGAATGGGGCCAGAAAGAAAAGAGGCCCAGGTTATTAGTATTGCACTAGAATACTGGAAAGGAAAATTACAGCATGATACAGTGGCTGAAAAGGAAAATTACAGGATGTTCTTCTTTGAGTTCAGTTCAGAAGAACTGCAGGAGATGCCTGTAAAATGAAAGCTAAACAAAGGATCCCCAAATAAACAAGAAAGATAACCTAGGAGGCTTTTCTTCCTTTTTCCTTTCTGCTTCTCTCTTTTTATTAGTCACTAAATATCTATGAAGCCAGGCATGGTGACACACACCTTTAATCCCAGCACTCGGGAGGCTGAGGTAGGCGGAGCGTTGTGAGTTCGAGGCCGGCTTGGGCTACAGCGTGAGTGTAAGGCCGGCCTGAGCTACATAGTGCGACCCTGCCTCAAAAAAAATAGGGCCATGAGTTTGGCTCAGTGGCTTAAGTGCCTGCTTGGCAGGTACGTGGTTGTGAGTTCAATCCCTGGTACAGACAAAAAAAGAAAAGTTATGAAGCACAGTTCCACACCATGTCTCTGTCTTCAAATGACCCTCATTATGTCTGCAGAGTCAGAATTGCATCCATGTGCCCACATGGCGTTGAATACTTTCATTCATGATTAAAAAAAAAAAACCACATAAAAAAATGTTCTGGGACCTAAAGTGAACTTGAAACATTACTGAAAGTAAGGAAAATTAGGTATGTATGTGGAGGGTATCATTAGACAGTGCTTTCCACCATATATTTTATTTGTTGTCTTATTGTACTCATTTCATAAGGATGAGAAAACGGAGGTCCTTAGAAATGAAGTTAGTTAGTCAAAACCAGACAAGCGGTAGTTAAGTGGTAGTCTGGAGAGCTTGACCTGAAACGCTTCTACATCTGGCGCATCACCCCATGGTCAAGTAGAGAAGAAATAGGTAGTTATCTTCAGTGAAAATCTGCCATGCAAAGGAATGGAAGATGTAGGTGGTTTAAATTTTAAAGCCATAAAATCTCTAAAGGCCCAATACATGGCTCTTCACTGACTTTATTTCTAGTTTAACAAAATTTTCTAACAGATTCGTTCTGCTGCCAAGATTTGGGGCAGAACAGAACAAGGTGGAAACACATCAATAGATAGAATATAAGTTAATTGATCCCAGAGTCAATCAAGTCTATTCCCTGCATTATCCTTTATGACTGCTTCCTGGCACTTAAAAGGTTAAGAGACACCTAACTTTTTATGTTATCAGCAGATCTTGATTAATTTGGCAAATGCTATAAATCAAGGGGCAGTGTGAAATTGGACACTAAATGTATTGGACGTTATTATAAAAAGAGAAATTGGATAATTTCTACTCATTTCTATCTGAAAATGAAAAACCGGCGGGATAATGAATCTCCTTGATCTGTTGAAATGCCTATTGGTTATAAAGTACTTTTCCATCAAAGAGATAAGCAGATTCAAAACACACAATAAAAATTATTCACCACGATATTTTGGTAAAAAAGTAAAAAAAACTCCATGCTGTTATTGTGAATAACCCCCACCCCCAAGAGGGTAAAATGTCCATGTGAAAAAAGAGCCACTGAGTCAAGAGGGGCTCTTGGGCCCTGACACTGTGAGTGAAAAGAAATCTTTGCAACTGTTACATGAACTGTCCATCCTTCCATGAAATCAAGAGCAAACTTATCAAGGTGGATTCCTATGATTGAGCCCAGATAGATTTCCATAACAAAATCTGTCAGCCCAAAAGTTATATTGAAATACTTTGCATTGTCAAAGTTAACTTCCCTTTTATTAAATTCAAAGAAAGGAAAGTTGCCACCACTGGGACTGTAACTTCATATCTGCCTGACCCAGTCCAGTCAGAGGCTGTCTTGAGTCCATGGGTGAGAAGTGGCTTCAGCTGGAATAAATTGTGGGCAAGACCATCCAGGTGGTCATCACTCTGGGGAAAGAGCTCCTCAGATACTGATTCCAGGACAACCTCGTTGTTGTAACAACATCTTTCCCTATAAAGTTTCCCTAGACCTGAGCCATGTAGTTTCCCTTTCCTGCAAGAAATAGATATGTGACGGTAGTGTGGCAGCCCTCCAGAAATCATGTTTTTAGTTCTTATTTGCCCTGTACTTGATAATACCTGCCCTGTGCCTATTAATGAGACACATCTTCTTCTAGATGGGATAAGTAAACAATCAACTAGACTACAGGCCTTTCCAGGGACACTTTCCACCCCATCTCAGGAGCCACAAGGCTTCAGTGCATAGTAGGTACTTAGCACTGTAGTAATCTTACAAGAAACAATTCTTTCATGCACTTAACAAATGCATCAAGTACTATTCTGGGTACAGTACTTGAAGTAAATCAGCTAACAAAAAAGACAGACATGCTTATCCTCAGGGAGTTTTCATTCTGACGGTAAAAACAGAGCAGAGTCAGGGAAAGCAAAGGGCAGGGTAAAGGGATGGAACTGGGTGGTGATTTGAATGGGGGAGGGGTCCATATAGGCTACAAGGATAAGGTGTCTCTTGAGCAAGGACTTGGAGGAGAGGAAGGAAGAAGAGCATCCTGGCAGAAGGAATAGTTTATGCAAAGAGGATGGGTGATGGTGTATCTGGCCTACTGCAAAGATGTCAAGAGGGTGGCAGTGTGGTTGAAGATTTAGTGAGGAGAGGAGTAGAAGATGAGTTTAGAGAAGTAAAGGGGTGGAGAAATTTCTGAAGGCCTGCCAGGACATTGTAAGGACTTGGGGCTTTTGCTTAGGAGAAATAGGGCATCACTGGAAGGTTTGTAAAGAAGGGGGATGCAATCTGAACAATGTATTAATGGAAACCCTCTGCTATCTTTAGAATATTCTGGGTCCTGTGCGGAGGCTAAGGTGGAGGCTGGGAGTTCAATTAGGAGGGAAGGCAGCAATCTGGGCAAATTAATGATGGATTCTCTGCTCTGTGTGCTGTTGAAGCTGTAGCCCAAAGCAGGGTATTCGACTAGCTCTTCAAGGAAAGGGCTCAAGGGTTGTGGTTTATGAATTGGAGAAAAGAGGTTTAGAGATAAGACAAGACAGGTTTAAGGCATCAGATAATGAAAGACCTTAAATCTCAGAGCTGTTATTAGTTATGAAACCAGGAAAATATTGAACTATTCAGCTTTAACAACTAGGGTCTTTGATATTAAGAAATCTGGAGAAGGCAACACAGAACTAGTGCAAAAATCAGTGACAACAGTGGTGACTTGAGCTCCTTTTGTCATCCTTGTGTTGAGTTGTCCTAGTACTAAGAAGGCTACTATATGTCTATTCAGAGGATGAGGCTGGAAGGAAAGGAAGACAGAAGGAGGAAGGGAGGAAGAAGGGATGGAAGGAAAGGGAAAGGGGGAAGGAAAAAAGGGAAGGGAGAGAGAAGAGAGTGTGTTAGGTGAATCTGACCTTTTTTTTAACCAGGAAAGTACATGTAGAAGCCCCACTCAACAGACTTCTGCTTATGTCTTCTGGGCCCAGCTTGGTTACCTGACCATTTCGACCTGGACAGCACCTGAGAAGGGGTGGTAGATCAGGTGCGTCCACCAACCAACAGTGCTGCCACAAGTCTCAGTCTCCACTGCACTCAAGCATATCAGTGCTTCTGCAGTGAGCACTGGGCAGCCCTGCTGGCCTCCTCACCTCTTCGGCTGGGCTCAGCAGAGAGACTTCTGCAGGAACACCCCCTCCCTGCCGTGGCTGTCATTGCCCTGCCTTGTCACAGGGCACCCATGTGAAAAAACCTTCTAAGTCCTGCCTTTTCTGCCTGTGTGTGAGCATCTCTGATTCCACAGTAAGGCCCAGGCCCTGTGGAGGCTGTGGCATCTGCCTCTCTGTGGACAATGGGTGTGTGAGAATGTGTGTATGTTACAACACTCAGGACTCCTTGAGACTGCCGTGCTCACTTCCATTCTGTCAGAAAAGGTTTCTGTCCTGTATGCCTAAGTAATCAAGCATGAGATGCCCACACAGGAAGGAGCTCGTGGCTGAGCGTTAACAAGGCATGTTGTGAGTCAGCAAACTTGAATTTCAGTGGATGCACCTGCATTCCCCAGTCCCTGATGCCTTCTGCCCTTCTCTCTCCACTCTTTCTAAATCTATTCTCCGAAAGTTCTGACAAACTCAGTCACCCTGAAGTGCACACAACCAATAAGACTGAAAATGCCCCCTCCCTAGGTGTAGCCTGTGTTAATAGCTGACAAGCCCCGTGGTGCAAACTGAAGTGCCACATGGACAGGGCATCAGAGCATCTGGTTTCTCTTCCCGCCTCTGCCACTTACTGCCCAGTGTAATCATACAATTTTTGGGCCTCAGTTTCCTCATCTGTAAAATAGCAAATAAAGAAGAGATGACCTCAAGGCTGGTACCTGCTCTGCTGTTCTATTCAGTGAACCAGACACATCCCTGTTCTCAACGAGTTGTCTAGTGGTTGATACTAAGAGACAACTCACCTTCATTGCATCCAACATAGTGCTGGCACACAGCAGGTGCTCAATAAATGCTTGTAAAGACAACCTTCCCAAATTATGATTAGAAAGGCAGCAGAGATGGACTTATCTCTTCACTCCATTCCTTGTAAACGCATTCAGTATTGTTTTGCCTCCTGTTATGGTTTGTGTCTAAATGTCCCTCCAAAGCCTCAGGCGGTCATAGGGTTTTTTTTCAGAGGTGGCTGAATCTAGAGTGTGTGATTGATTCCTGCTACAATGCTGGGATTAAGAGCGGGTCGTAGCTGGATCAGTCCACTGACTGCATTGGCTCTGCCCTAATCCCAGTAGACTGGATACAGTATAAAGGACAGAAAGAGGCTTGTTTCCCTCTGGTTTATTGCTTTTGCTGTCTGCTGCTGCCATGAACTGTTGCCCCGCTGCCATGCCACACTGCCTTGGAGCCAGCTAAGTATGGACTGAAACCTCCACAAACTGTGAGCTAAATAAAACTTTCCTCCCTTAACTTCTGTGTGTTAGGTATTTTGTCACAGCAAGGAGAAAAGTAACTAAGACACCTTCCATCTGATCTACTTTCTCTACTTCTTTTTCATCCTACTGCCAAGCAAACATGTACTGCGGAGTCCCAAGTCAGGCCTCCACCCTAAATATCACACATAACCTACCATAAAACTACCATAACCTACCTTATGACCTGCCATAAATACCAGAGTTTCATGTGATTCAGTTACTAGTTTAAAGGTACTGCTGCTTTAAATAATCCATTCATCATACTAACAAACACCCCTCAGGCCTCTCTATGTTTTCCAAGTGCTCTCTTCTCCGCAGTTTTGGGAGGATGGCTTCCTGAGCAGTTACCAGCTTGTGGCTTCTGGGAGTTGCACTGACAGGCAGCTGAGGCCCTGGAGGGAAGGAGCCTCAGGAGACAGGCCTGGGAGAAATACCAGCATTAAGTGCTAGCGGGTAGACAGGGAATAAGAGGGAAAAGATGAACTATCAGATCACAAGACACATTTCAACAAGGTCGCTTTCTACCCTTTACATATAAAATGCCAGACTCAGTTGTAGCACCTGTGTCTGTCCTAAGCTTTCTGAAAAATCATCATTTTCTGTATGTCTTTCATCCCATCTTTTTTTCCTTTCAAATAACACTTGTCTTTGCTCAAAGCCTTTTATCTTAGCTTGCCCCAACTCTTGTTTTATGAAAAGACAGGTTACAAAGTAAGAAGTATGTTAATCGATAATTATTAGAGGCCATCTACTCTCCTATACAAGGTGGCCTGGTGCCACAGAGAGCTCAGGATTATTTTTATATCTTTAAGAAGTAGTTTAATTATGTATATTTGTCTATCTGTTTACTTCAGTGGTTATCTCAGTAGTTCTTCTTATATGACAAAATACAGTGGTACCATTCCCTAAGTTTAGAGTCTGAGACTCTGGGGTGACTTTACTAAACCGTTACTTGCATGAATGTGTCACAAAAGCATTAATTTTGGTGTCATTTCCATGACTGTTTTCTGGGCATCTAATCCATGTCAAGTTTTAGCCAGGCACAGAGTAATCAAATGAAACATTCCTCAGGAATCCCACCCATGCTGATTGTCAGTCAGAGATGAAAAAAATCACTTTTCAAACATATTTTACTTTATTCTTATGGATTGCTTTTTTAAAAACAAAAATTGGCCTTGCTTTGCTAATCACGATAGAGCTTTGTAGTTGCTAGTGGACTGTAATAGCATGAGCTCCAGAGCTGGCTGCTTGCGTGTAACTCCAGCTCTGCCATTCTCACATCCTGTAGCCACGACCCACTTATTCAAGCTCCTTGCACCTCTGTTAGTGAGGGGATTATAACTGAAGCTGGGGATTGTAAACTGAGGACTATAATGGAAACTACCTCCAAGAGTCTTTGGGAGGATTAAATGAGTTGACATGTGGTCAGTATACCTTATACATTAGGTGCACAGTTAAAACAGTGCCTGGCACATAGAAAGCTCCCTGTATGTATTATCTCTCATAATTATGAAGAGTTATCTGTTAGTACCCTTAGTGATTCTCATTTCCAGCGACTTGTTCCAGTATGGAATTAGGTGATCACAAAATGTCTACTTGACCCTGAGTGAAAATAGTTTCTCATGCATGCTACAAATACGTATTTGTTTGAAAAATGTTAAGCATATAAGCCTACAATGAGATAAAAGAATTTATTCAAGGATAAATAGGAACAAAAGGGACAGAAAACAAAAAAGGAAGAAAATGGAGTATCAGTCAACTCTGAGCTGGGTATTTGAAGAAAGGAAACTGATAGGTTTCCATAGCATGTTTCCTAGATGCCCGAATCTGCCTGGAAATTTCCAGTTGCTTAATTGTGAGGGACCAAAATTGTTCCACACTAGTAACTGAATGTAAAAAGGTTGATTAAAATACTTTTTAGTAGTTCATATCCTTAGAAATAAAGTCTCTGCCACAACCTGCACCAGTAACAGCCAGTAAACAGCTAATTACATTATAACATGGGCTTTTTAATTGTTAATTATAATAAAAGAAGCAACAACCCAACAATAATTTGCCAGTCCGTACATCTGTGAAGTTTAAATGGGAAAATTGCCTCTTGTCTCAGCAAGGATGTAATTGATTCTTGGGCACTTTAATGATATAATACCAGTTGCTGCCTGTTCTTTCTTCCTTCAAAAAGCTGACACCATTATGTCACTGATATAAATGGAATCTTGAAGGTGCCTCAAAAATTCTGTTTTGGGGGAAAAAAAAGCCATTGTGGCTCTTTCATATGGAAGGGACATATTCCAGTGGCAAACACCCTTGGATCAAGGTTAGAGATGAACACCCACGGGAGTATTTCACGCTTTTCTTTGGGGTGGGGCCCATGCTTTCTTATTAGCAATGGTCATTGTAAGCTGTGCAAAATGTTTTCACCTAACATTTTAAAAGGCTGTCACATGAGGTTGCAAAGAGACTTTGTCAGGGGCCATCTGCTCTCATGTCAACTGAAGCAAACTAAAAAAGAACTCAGGGTTCTTGAAAACTGAATTTGATTAGTAGAGATGTACTAAAAAAAAAATTATACATCAAAAAATGACTTGCAAAATAGCAGGCTTACTCCCCAGCCCCAAATTGAAACAACACATATTGCAGCATGATATTAAGCATCCAAGTGTAAAAAGGAAGAAATTCAAAACAACCATCAAATTACTATCTATATTTCTCTTTCAACCTGAACATTAAGTGCGCCTTAAAATTTTTCACTTTTAATTGAATTAGCCACTCTTAGTATGGATATACTTTAATCTTTTGTAATAGGCCATGCATGTATATTTCTAAACTGCTTCAGAAACATTTTATCAATGAAATAATTACTTTTTCTTCAGCCTAATGCCTGGATTATATCTAATACAGTATTTTGACCTGATACAGTGATTATTAGTCATAAATTTAAAAAACAAATTTAAACTAAGTCTCAAATGGTCCCAAATATATCAAAACTAAATTTATATTCAAGAGGTGTGTGTAAATATGTATTATTTTAAACTTTATCTGCCTGAAGGATGGACTGCTTAGCAAATCTTTTTAGCTGAATGACAGTCTTCTAAAGTAGGCAGAAGGACACTCCAGACCTTACTCCTTAGCATATACTCAACAGGAAAATAGATCACATAGAATAATAATCTTGACTCAATGTAATAAAAATAACAGACAAACTGGGCTTGGAGGCTCACACCTATAATTCCAGCACTCAGTAGGCTGAGGCAGGAGGATCACTACAAGTTCAAGGCCAGCCTGAGTTACATAGTGAATTCAAGGCCAGCCTGAACTGCAAGACCATGTCTCAAAACTAAATAAATTAAAACATTAGACAATACTTAATACTATACGAACATGTGCTATTAAGTACTATGTGATTGCCAACTCATTTAAATTCATAAAAATCCCATGTTGGTGATACTATTATTCCTACTTCACAGACCAGGAAAGTAAGGCACAGATAATGTAAGCCAAAGACATATAGCTAGTAAGTGGCAACGCTGTCAAATCCAAAGCCTGTGTTTACCATACCTTCTGCAGGTAGCACCTGGGATCTTCCTGTTTCTGAAATTCTTATTGACAGGGGAGGTAACATTTTATCTTTAAAAATATTAAATTTTTAAAGATAAAATTTCAAGTATGATACAAAGTCTTTTTCCTCCTGAATCATTAGAAGATGTTCAACTGATATTCCATCACCTTAAAAATACAATAGTGCATAATTCTAACAAACCAAAATCCTCCCACAATGCAGCCACCAAAAGCCTTCCAGTTTTCCCATCTCACTCAGTGATACCTTTTAAATCAGAAGGCTGCCACTCAGAGTCCTGTGTTGCGTTTACTTGCTTCTCCGTGGTCATCCTGAACTGTTTCTCAATTTTTCATTAACTTATAACCTTTCTATTTTTGAAGATTATAGGACAAATGTCTTATAGAGCACCCTCATTTGGGCAGTAGCTGATGTTTCCTAATGTTTAGATTCAAGTTTTGCCCCATTAGCAGGAATATTGCAGATTATGATTTGTTGCTACCCGTATTTATTCTTATGTTTAAACATCTTCAATTTAGCCATTCAGAGACGTGTCAGCCTCCCTGCCCTTGATACGTTATCATTTTGGAGCACTGTTTTGCTAATTGGAGAAATAAGATATTTCAGGATCAACTTGTACCTTCCTTTCTCCAGCCCTGGAAGCCAACATTTTTCCTAGGACCCCTGCCTTCTCCTTATGGAGAATTATATTTAGAAACCAAAACTGGTGTTGGGTTTTGCTTGTGGCTGCTTTGAATGATCCGCTTGGTAGAAACACGAACCCTGAAGGGTGGGAGAAACATAAAAGAAGAGAGAGAAAAATATACCTGTATCTATATCTGCGTGTTTATTTGGGCACCTTAAATTCCACTCCAGCACCAGAGGGTTCATTCTGATCTTTCCTTTTCCATATTTGTAGCCCCCTTCTCTGACAGTGAGAACCTAGTACCATGTGTTCTTAACCAGGGGGCTCAAAGAAAGGAGGAAAATTGTATTAAAGATCAGGAAAACGGGATTTTGCCATGGGCCTCCTCTTTAATAGCTCCATGACCTTGAATAAATTTTAAACTTCTTTGAGTTTGCTATTCTTTATCTGTAAAACAGCTAGCACCACAATATCTGTTTTGGAGGCCACACAGTTAGGAACAGAGCACAGGGCCTAGTCTAGGGTGCTGGGATACTCATTGGCTGTGTGATCTTGAACAAGTGTCCCAACTTCTCTGAGCCTTTTTCCTTATTCTTTAAAATGTAGATACCCCTCCCTTCCCTGTTCACAAAGCTTTCTTTTCATTTTATCTTTCTTTTCTCACTTTTGGTTTGAAACAAAGGTACAGGAATGGGGGGGATCAAGATACATCATGTACAGGTACAAATTCCCTGTAATGAATGTGATCATTATGTTTACCTGAATTATACCAATAAACTTAAATAATCTAAAAAAAAAACAATAAAAACTAAATAAAATAAAATAAAATGTAGATAGTGCTACCAGAAAACTCCCAGAAAAACTACTTGGCATAGTGCTTGATAGACAGAAACTATCAGGCGTGTATTTCCTTTACCTTTCTTTTCACCACAGTGTTAAGCAATAACAACTATAACTATACCTACAGAGAGTAACAGAAGAGCCAACCAAGTTGAAACGGTCATATAATTTCTTAAGAACCATCCAGTAGTAGCTGTCTAAAGACAACAAATAAGTGTAATAAGTTGCATTTTTATGGCATTTTCACCCTTTCTAACTATTCCCAAAGCGAGCTAGAAATAAAAGATAGATGACTGCTCCAGCAAAACAAGGATCTATCTAAGGAAAATCTGTCATCATGTTTCAACTGTCACGCTTAACTCTGTATAATAAATAATGGTGGCTTTGGATGATTAGACATCTATTTACTAAGAACTTTACAAACTCATTGCTAATTTTTACTATCCCTACAAGGAAGGTGTTACTTTATCCATGTCATAAATTAGAAAGCTGCAGTTTGGAAAGTTTAAATCTCATCCACAGGCCACACAGCCAGTAAATGGCTGGGTGCAGACTGAATCTAGTGTGGTGATGGTGAACCTTTCATAGACAAGTGCCCAAACTGCAGCCCCAACCCACCTAGGTTATCACTAACTGCAAGTAATGCAATTAAACATGAATACTGAGCTTTTAGTTCAGAAAAAAACACCCAGCTCATACATTAATATCTTTTGTCTTAGAAGAAAAACAAATAACCCAAGTGTCATAGGTTCACCACAGTTGATCCAGTGTGTGAGGGGCTCCAGAGCCTGCCCACTTTCTGTTCAGCCAGTTTTTCCCATCGCAAGGAGCACACCCAAGACATGACCCTTTCTACTCTTGGAACTCTAGACATTTGGACAAAAAGACTAATTAAAATTGCATGAAATGAACTCAGGACATCACCTCCAGTTCCAAGCATTCTGTACTCCCCATTTCAGGAAACCCAAGGGCACAATGTCTAGAGTCCTTGGCATCTTGTTGCCACAATATTTCTCCAGCACAGCCTGAGTAACTGGCATCTATGCAGGGACTAAAAGATTCCAACAGAGGCTGAATAAATTCAGCATTGTCAATCAGTCCTTTTTCTTGATTCTGCATGCTTTTCCTAGGACTTTGTGCTTGCAGGGTGTGCCTACATCATTTGTTGTACTTTCCCAGTGATTGGTCTAGATGGCCGGCTGGACCATGAGTTCTGGAAATTCAGGAAGGATTTTGGCCACTTTGGTCTCACCTATGCTAAAGTAGGATAGTTGCCTGGCTGGCAGGATGGATGACTGGCAGGATGGATGGATGGATGGATGGATGGATGGATGGATGGATGGATGGATGAATAGATGATACTGGTATGGGAGAGAGAGCTAAACACAAACTGATAAGAAGGGAAAGAGGTGGCACAGTTAGAGGTAGCTAAGATCTATTATGTTTTCTCAGGAAGTATTTTGAGTAACAGTGATGTTTCATTTTATTTTCAAGCGTGAAAAGAATAGAGCTACCAAGCATGGCCTCTAGAGAAAGGTTGCCTAGGTCAAATCCTAGCTCTGGTATTTATGCACTGTGTGACCTTGTACAACTTGCATAAGTTCTCTTTGTGCCCTGCCTGTAAAATAGGATTGTTGTGAGAAATGAATGCATTCATAAATGTAAATCACCAGAATAGTGCTGGTACATAGTGAATGCTTTGTAAGTATAATACCAGCTTTCATTATTGTCTTGTACCTTTGTCATTCTGGTAAAGAGTAAGACCCCAGTAGGGCAACGAAAAGAAAATACAGCATTCAAAGTCATGTAAACTAAGAGAATGTGATTTTTTTCTCTTCTTTTTTCTTTTTATTGGTGCATGTTGTAGCACATAATGATTACATTCATTGTGGAGAGTTGGTTATGTATACAACACATCTTAATTCTTTTATTATCCCCTTTCCACCCCTCTTTCCCCTCTCCATCTCTCAATCCCCTTCCTTTTTCAAAAGATCTCTGTCCAAAGCATTCCACAAATTAAATTACCATAAACTGGCAATTTATAGATGTAATCTCAAGGGAAAGGGAGGAGGAAATGAAAATGAAGTTGCAACAAGGTGAGAACTCCAATGTACTTCCCTCCATCATTTAACATGTGTTACGAGAAAAATTGGCACAATCATCATGTACAAAGGCCGGCTTCAGTTCGCAGCGTGAGGACTATCCCTCAAATGAGGACCATCTTATTAGAGAGTGGCTCTGTGCCTTCCTCCTGCTGGCTCTTTGGCCACTAGAAGTTGGAAGAAATTTGCACAATCAAGCCTCTGTTTTCACTTTAAATTCATGATCTCAAGTCTCAAATCGGCACTCAATATTGCTCAGTAGGCTTATTTGGTTTCTCTAGGAAGTTTATTTTCCCATTCTATTACACATCTAATTTATTCCTTCTGCATCTCTCTCAAACCTGCACAGCTTCTGCTCCCCATCCCCCACCAGATGAGGCCTTTGTTTCACACTTCTTTAAAGAAACAGAAAACCAGGACCATGGTTATAAAGCCCACACCTTCCACCACCAACCCCACCACCCCAATTTCACTCGCTCCTGTCTCATTCTCCCAATACAATGGAGAAATAATTTTCCTTAGACATGTGCTCCTCACCTCAGGTGTCCCTCCGTCTGCTCCAGGAATGCCTGCAGGTGCCCTGCTGCTATCTCAAGAGAGAGCAGCAAAAAAGGCCAACGCTGTTTACCATTACTAAGATTGATTTTTATATATGAGTTTTCTTGATTCTCTACAACAAGTCTATGAGGTCAGTAATATTATTATCTCTACTTTAAAGGTAAGAAACTGAGACACATATTGTGAAAATAAACTGTCCTATGCCACAGTACTACTAGGTGATGAGGCATCTAGTTCCAAAAACTGAATCCTTGTTCAAATACCAAATATTGTCACCATAAAGACTAGAGTGCAGCTGTGGAAAGAGGAAATAATAAATTATAATTTTATGCAAATTTTTCAGGAGAAAGAAAAATACTTTATGGTTCTAAACACTTTCTGGTTCTACTGCTTCTTGAAAGGACTAAGTAAGAGCTAAGAGGACCAGAGTGCATATAACACAGCTCTTGGTACTCAGAATCAAGAATCAGAATCCTGACACTCTTTCCTCTGACAGCCTCACAGTGCCTCAGCCTCTGTGACCCTCAGATCAAGAGAGATACTGTTTTCCCCAAAGTCAGGATCTCTGGGCCTCGCAGGCTTCTCCTCCTTTGGTCTCTGGCCACACTGGGAGTTTTCAGTAGGTGCCTTAGTCTGCTGAAGCTACCATAACAAAATACCACGGACAGAGCAGCTTAAGCCATGGACATTTGTCTCAGGTCTGGAGGTTGGAAGGCTGAGATTCTGTTCCTGGTGGGGGATCTCTTCCCTTGGTGTGCACACATAAAGTGTCTCTCTCTCTCTCTCTCTCTCTCTCTCTCTCTCTCTCTCTCTCTCTCTCTCTCTTCAGGATAACTAGTCCTGTTGGGTTAGTATCCCACCTATGTGACCTAGTTTACCTGAAATTACCTCCTACACATCCTATCCAAATACAGTCACCCTGGGGGTTAAGAATTTATCACATGAACTGGGGGGAGGGGGCATGATTCATCTATGACAAGGGATATTTTAGTTTGTTGATCCATTGCTACTACCCTAAGACTAGTGACAGATGGTCATTCAGCTTGGAAAGAATTTCTTCACCCAGTAGAAGACTTGCCCCTTCTCTCAAAAGCAGCCCTTCCCCTAAGCTCTGCATCTTCACTTCTTTCCCTATCCCTTTCTTCTCTCTTGTTCCATCGTATCTCCCCCACCTCTTAGACTGAGAGGAACAAACAAATGTCAGTCTAACAACATGCTATACAACTGAAATAGGTATCTCTTCTTCACCCTGTGACCATCCTCCTCCAGAAATGCTGTAAGACTCAGGGAATAAACTCAAGCAAGATGGATCTTTTCAGTATAGCTCTGATGAAGTATTGGCTTGACTGGTAGTGTGCCATGGGTAACTGATCTGCATACATGTACCATGCACACCTGTTCCATATAACCACACACATATACAGATATATACACCTACACACACATACCTAGATATAAAGGCTTACACTCCTATACACATTGCACATAGACACAAACACACACACTGTCTTGAAAGGAATTGTGAATAGGAAAAGAGAAATTGGGATGCAATTGAGAAAACAAATGATGTGAAAGCTGAAAAAACAGCTCAGACTGGATCTCTGCCTTTCCATTGAATACTGACTGTTCCATTTTCAGTACATTTTTCAAGAGCCTTCACTGTTTGGCCCTGGGCAAGGCACTAGCCCTTGCTTTTAAGTAGTATATTTAAAATGACAGGGTGCTTAACAGGATTTTTAAAGGGGGCAACAGGCCCTTCACTAAGAAGGGACATAGTATTTTTTCATCCAAGGAAGGCTTTTTGAAGCATGCTAACACATCTTTACCATGCAAACACACATGCCCATACAGAGTTAATAATACCGCTCTGTACTTTAGTAGCTCCAATATGACTTCCAAAACAAAAACAGGAAAATGGCACCATGAACCCAGACACTTCAAGGAGTCCTTAAGCAGAAAATGATTAAGACTAAGCTAGACCAAGGACAGGTATAGACAAAGCCCTTGTTTTGCTCTTTCCTAAGACATAAAAAGGTTGAGTAAGAGGCAAAAGATTCTCTAGAAAGCTATGGTTAAACATGCACACGCACACACACACATAGATACACACACACACACACACACACACATGTGGCCTCCCCTCTCACCACTCTTGCACAGTAGCTTCTGCAGCCCAGGCTGACCCATGTGCCTATGTCCAACTTCTCTCTGCATGGTGGGAGTCTGCACTCCAGCAAGCAGGCTGAGCCATGCTTCACAGAGCCATGCTTTCACAGTTCCTCTAGAACTAGCCCTCTTAACACAGTGGATCTTTTTAAACTTTCTAAAGTGCCAGGGCATTTTACCCTCAGAATTCACCTCTTCAAAGACCCATGTGTGACAGGTCCTTGTAAAACAAATTTCTGGGATGGGTATCACTTAAGCCAGTCATCACCTATTTTACTGATCATTATGCTCCCAGGCAACTGGGAAGAGGAGGAGCCTTTACCTGAAATTCAGCTGCTGTGACCAACCACAGTCCCTATTATTCTATACCCAATTGCTCTCTCAACAATAATATCACCTTGGGTTAGGCCAAATAATTGGAAATTATTTAATAATTGGAGTCCATCAGCCTTTCCTGAAGGTGAAGGCTCATAAATTCTTGTTTGCTGAGGTATCAGTTCCTCCAGTGAAATTCTAGCTGGAGCTTCTTGCCCTGTCTCACACGTATAGTAAGAAAAGCTCAGAACTGGTTCACCAATGTCCAATGTAATTGCTTTCCAGTGTCAATTCAGCACTAATTGACTGGACACCCATTTCCTACAGGACACAGTAGGAAGAGGTAAAATGACACCAACCTGGAACCTGCCTTCGTTTTGGGTTTGGGTAGGAGAGGAAGACAGGTACACAGAGAACCTAAGAAGAGGCAGCTTAGGTGACGTGCTACCAGTAGGGAACAGCTGGGAGCTATGGGGTCACTGAACAGGGAGGAATAAATCCCAAATGAGCTTCCTCTTGTAAAACATGACATCTGAATGAGAGAATGAGGATTCCAAAAGTCAGTGATTGGGAAAGTGACAAGGACTGTGTACATGACTGAGAGCAATGTGCACACAGACACAGACACAGATGCAGAAGGGGAGATGTATGGTGTGGCTGTGGAAATACATGGAACTCAGAGCCTAGTGTGGCAAACCCCTCCTAAAGAGAACTCAGCTCGAAAGCCTTGGGGTTTGGACCTTGCATGTAAGTTCTCTTAAAGAGGACCTGAAATCTGAGAAGATAACCTTCAAAGAGAAAGTAAGGCCCTGTCTTTTGTCCTAATTCTTTCACTTGAGTCAACAAAAGTGACGTTAGAAGCAGGGTCCAGAGGATATATCAAGGGGAGAACAGACTGGGGACCTCTGGTTCCACTGCACCATACAAGATCTGACAGCCAGCAACAGAGAAGGAGCCTTTCCTTTCCTCAGAGTGAAAGTCCATGCTTCCTCTGCTCCCTAGTGGAGCCCATCTGTCTGTCCCTTTAGAAGGGAGCTGTGTCTTTCCTGACAGCAGCATGTGGAATTTGAAGAGATTACCACATCATACTGACTACTCACCCTCTTAGACCTAAATGGGGCTTGGCGAATGAGCTGTTTCAATTTCAGTCTGTTCTGTTAAGAAAGGGTTCAATCATCATCTCAGCAGATGGGCAATCATCTACCTGATGCTGGCATCTAGCCTACAGAGCAGACACTGCCTTCCTCCTGGCCGTGGCTATCTGATAGGCTGGCTTTGTAAGCATTAAGGGAGTGCACAAAAATGAATAGGTAATAAAAAAGTCAATGAAAAATTACAACTGACTTAAGGGATATCTGCAATCAGAGGGTAAAAGACCAGGCTGAGCAACTAGAGCTGGCAGCTTCATTTATAGTAAAACTAATGGAAAGACAGAGCAGACATTAATAAAAGTAATTAAAACAAAGATATAATTAGAGTGCAAAAAAGGCTATGGAACTAGAAATGATTTCTGAATTTAAAAAATTCAATAGACAAATTGAAAAAAAATGAATGCTCACTGCTGAGAATAGAATTCATGTTCCAGGAGGCTGAGTTAAAGAAATATCTCAAGACAGAGAATTGGCCCCAAAAAATAGAAAATCATGTGGAAAAGGAGAAAGAATTAGAGAATAAATCCAAAGCCTCCACCATATTAGTAATGAGAATGCCAAAATGCATGAACTAATAGCTCCATGGAAAATAATAAGCAAATGTTAGGAAAAAGTATTAAAAATATTCCCTAAGATGAAGAAATACTTGGTCTGTCAGTTAAAAGTTCCACTAGGTCTTAGAAAGTGTAAATTAGAAAAAAAAAGTCATATTTTGGTGAAATTCCTACATTTTAACCTTTGTCACTATAAAAATACCCAATGTAATCAATTTAAAAAGAGAAAAAGATTTGTTTTTTGTTCACAGTTTTAGAAGTTTCAGTCCATGATCAATTCAGTTGGTTCTGTTGCTTTTTGCTTATGGATAAATAAGATGGCTGGAGCACGTGGTAGTGTGAAACCACTTGTCTCTCAGGACCAGAAAGAAAAAGGAGAGAGAGAAGATGCCCAGAGAGAGGAGAGAGACACACAGAGATGAAAGAGAGAAAGCAAAAGAGAGACAGACAGACAGACAGACAGACAGAGACACCCAGAATTCTATAATCCACCTAAAGGTCACATACCCAATGACCTGAAGACTTGTTATTAGACTCGACTTCTTAAAATTTTCGTCACTTCCCAGTACCGGAATTCTGGGACCATCCCTTTAAATTGTGGGCCTTTGGGATGACATTTGACATCCAAACCATATGGAAAAAATGTTACAGTTATGATAGAAGTACCTTAGTTACTCATCATCTAAAATGCTAAAATGTAAAGGATACTGAAGTAGTACTCACTAAAAAGAAAGAATTATTAATGAAAACTGATTAAGCTTAAGTATCACTTATCTAAAAGAATAAAAGTAAAGAGTAATATTATAGATTTATCCTCTTATCCAGTGATATTGTAAATCAACAAATACTGTAATTACCAAAATTGTGATTACTTGAAAATTAAAAAATATTCTTTTATATTACCTTTTAGACAAGAGACAATTTTTAACTAAAATTTAACATTATCTAGATGATAAGAAAAAAGGATGGTCTAGGTAGTATTTGGAAATAATTCTGCAACAATGCAATGAAGGCCTGAAATACAGAAACTGCAGGATCAAAGGGAAGAATTGGCTCCAAAAGCTGTTCTGCAAGTGGAGTGATCATGGCATCTGTAAGGAGAAAATAAGAAGTGAGAAAAGTTGAACAGGAGAAAGAATTTGAGTTTGGTTAGCTATGTAAAAAATGATTCATTAACACAGAAAATACAATAAAAAAAACAAGTTGGAAGAGAAGGTATATTAGTCAGTTTCCATCACTGTGATGAAATACCTGAAATAATCATCTTATTAAAAGGACTTTATTTTCACTCATAGTTTTAGGGAGTTCAGTTCTTGGTCACTTGGTCCTGCTGCTTTGGGCATGTAGTGACACAGTACTTCGCAATGGGAACATGTGGTGGAGGAGGCTGCTCACCTCATAGGAGTAGGAAAGTAAAAAATAGGAAGGGTCCAGGGTCCCGATAACCCCTGCAAGGGCACACTCCCAATGACTTAACTTTCTCCTACTAGGTCCTACCTCCTATAGGTCCTACCACTTCCCCAGTAATGCCATGGTCTAGGGACTAACTCTAACATATGGGTCTTTGAGCGACATTCAAGATTCAAACCATAACAAAAGGCAAGTTCACTTCAGAATATAAGAAGTTGGAGATGCCAGAAGTATGAAGCACTATACTCAATATAAATCTAAATATGCCCCTGCTCACTTCAAATTCCATGTATCTCTGCTCGCCTCAAATTCCCATATCACTAGCCCAGGACTGAAGATGGCATCTCACTTCTCAAGGTAACAAATAAGCAAAAATTATCCATTTACTATAGCTAGCCCCAGGAAAGCCCAACCCGAGTCCTAGAGTGAGGAACAAAGCCTTATCTTCTCCAACCCTCTTCTGACTACAATTCAGGGGGACTGTCATTCTCACCAGTTGGGACTAGAATGAGGAGTTAGAGAAATAAGCAAGGTCAGCTTTTCCTCTCCATCTTTCAGCTCAAATGCCCTACTTAGAAAACTAGTGAACTTCTCAAGAGACTTGTCCCTGAAGTATTTCAACACAATTTCAGTGGTAGCTCAGTGACTATTAAATACAAGTGTAACACTTCAGTTCAATTTATGTCTACTCTGTCCTTGTTCTCTTCCTGACCCTGCAACCTAAAATTCTAGCAACACATCACCAAGAAATTCAGCTCTTGGGAATCAAAAGAATTGCTTGTGAAGATCTCTTAATCTTTAGGTAACTTAAACAAATCTGGTGGCAAATATTCTGGCTTTTCTCCAAGTCCTGTATAGTTCCTAGGAAAAGCAGCAGATAAATAATAACATTCACTTGAAAACCAAAAGAAAAGAACCAGGAAGAGAAGGATCTCTTCTATCCTGTGTTTCTACTTAGGCCATCTTGAGTTTCACTTTGATGCAAAGGACAGCTTCAGACAAAATATATTTGCTTTAATGTGGAACGCTGAATGGGGCCATGTTAACTGAGACCTTGATGAGTTTCAAACTGATTGAAATGACAACTTTGAATGTTGATAGCAGATTTTAAACTAACTTTTCTTGTGCACTGTTTGACACTGTAAAACAAAGAGCTGAGAGGCTGTGATATCATTCTAGCCTCCCAGGAATGTTTACATTCTAGAGGCCTCAGGTTGATCCTTCCTGCCCAGTAAATGATCTCAGAATGCTTATGCATTATCCCAAAAAGGATTCTCCCAACTTCAAGCCATGGAAGATCAGGTAACTATTTTTACAGTTGCTACTTTTCAGTAAAATGAAATTGAAGGACATCACACCATTTGCATTTGAAGCACCCAAAACTCTACATTGAGTTTGTGTATCAGTGGTAACTGGACAGGGACCTTGTGGCCTGGCCTCACATCCAAATGAGCCTAGTTCATGCTCAAGGACAATAAAAGCACACACATCTAAAGTAGTTTTGACATAATCACTGGAGAACCACTGACATAGTCACTAGAGAAAACTGCCATTCCTAGACTTGGAATTAGTAAGTCCGATTTGAAGAAAACTGTCAAATGGCATCTCTACGGAGGTTCTTTTGTCTCTTTTACTTTTTAAAAACAATTTTATGCAAATTATTTTGTAAAGTCAATTCCTATTTCTCTTGGTTGGTGATGCTCATTTATAGTCTAAATAAAATAATAGCAAAATGGCCTGTTTTTAAATCTTCTTTAAGCTGCACCTATCTCTATAGATTTAGGAAAAGTACCAATTTGGAAATTTAAATGAGGCTTTCTTTCCTGTCTATGTGTTAAAATAATTATCCTCATATGTTACTAGGGTTTTTGTCTCTTTGCATTAGCTGGAAATAAACTTTTAATAATGTTCCAGCTAAAGCAATTTTGCTAATTGACTTTTGGATTTGGAAGTACAGAGCTTTTGCTCTGGAACATTTCACATGTCTAAGAGAAGGTCCAGATATCTAAAAGATACTCCAGATATCTAAGAGCTGCTCAAAGTGACTTCATATGGGATCATTTCTTGGAAAATTGGTTACCATCATGTCTTATATCTTACACATAAGTATGATGCAGTGCTGATATTGTCATTGGCATCTTTTCTGAGCAGGCCTTAACTGACATGATCAGCTGTGTGCTGTCCTGCTCATCAGTGCACAACGTCACGTAGTCCTAACGCAGAACCTAGGACTTTTGACTTTAGTTCCCTGATATCCAAAATGTGTTCCAAAGACCAGCAGCATCCGCATCACTAAGACCTTGTTAAAATCTCAGTGCACACCCACATCTACAACTGTGGACTGAACTGTGTCCTTCCTATCTTCACATGTTGAAGCTTGGACCCTCCAATATAACTGTGTGTGAAAATAGAGCCTGTAAGCAGTAGTTAAGGTTTAGTAAGTAAATGAGCACAAAGGCATGGGGCCCTGATCAGATAGGATTCATATCTTTGTAAAGAGACACCGGAGAGCTCTCTGTCTTGCATTCTTGCTTTCAATTACAAATCAATTACAAAGAAAAAGTCATTTGAACACACAGTGAGAAGGTAGCCAGAAGGGGAGGCCTCGCAGAATCTGATTTGAGCAACATGTTGATCTTGAACTTCCAGCCCCTAGAACTATTAGAAATAACTTTCTATTGTTTCAGCTATTCAATCTATGATATTTTACTATGGAAACCCAAACTGGGTAAATAATACACCTACAAATTATTTATATAAACAAAGTCCTATGGTGATAAGTATGTGTATCAAAGTTAGGAAGGCACTCTGCCTTATTTAACATCGACCATCACATTATTTAAATTCTCTACTGTTCTGACCATCATTTTCCCATGGAAAAACTTCAGCAATGGATTGGGCTTTGGAATGAGTCAGATTTTTGGGGGCTTGACTTTCTGATTCTAAAGATCCTTTTCTACCTCAATTTGCCATTCTCTGAAATGGAGAGAACCCATAGGCTCTGGCTAAGAACAAAGAAGTGCACTTGAGAAATCCTATGCATTTGTTAGCCTGGAAATTTGCACTCCCTTTGCAGAAGGGATTTAGAGGGGGTTGTGTGATTGTGTGATAAAAAATTGCATTAAATGTGCAACTGTTTGAGTTATATCAGATACTGCCTTCCCTATAAGCACCCGTTCTATCTGTGATGTCTGCTTGATTTTCAGTCTACTTTGAATCCATCAAGTTTACAAGGCTATGTTGTTGGTAACAAAATTTACCAATCAACTTCAGAAAGCCCCAATATTTTTGTATTTAAAGAGACGATGGCTTTGGTTTGTATTATTTGTGTCTCCTTTAAACTTCATATAGAAAACTAATCCTAACGCAACACTACTAAGAAGTGAGGTTTTTAGGAGGTGATTAGACCACAAAAGCTCCAACCTCATGAATGAATTAGTGACTTATGAAAGGACTTGTGGAGGTGAGTTCATCCATCTGTCCTTTCTACCATGTGAAGACACAGTATTGTCCTCTGGAAAGTGCAACAACAAGACTCCATCTTGGAAGCAGAGAGCAGCCCTCAGCAGACACCAAATCTGCTGGCATTGTATCCTGGTTTTCTAGCCTACAAAATGAAAGGAATGGATTTCTGTTGTTTATAAAGTACCCAGTCTATGGAAGCAGCACAAGCAGACTAGGACTTCCTTTCTCTTTGGTATCAATAATGGTTGGAGAGGACAGGATATGTGAGCAGATAAATGTGTCTTGCTCAAAAACAGTATGACAAGTCACAATTGACATCTGAAAGGGACAAATAGACAAAGAACACTCATTTACTATAGCCAGGGTCAGAAAATTTCAAACCTACCTCTGCAGTGGAAGAGAGTAAGGGCTGCACCCTCACAGACTCTCTCC
Organism: Dasyprocta punctata; assembly: GCA_004363535.1. NCBI lineage: Eukaryota > Metazoa > Chordata > Mammalia > Rodentia > Dasyproctidae > Dasyprocta > Dasyprocta punctata. Next base: position 29,145 of record RJWM01002591.1, on the reverse strand, counting down.
TCTACCACATGCAGCAAGCACGATACCTAGGTCAGGGGCCAGCAAACTACATATAGGCCAGATTTCACTCATTACCTGTTTTTGTATGGTGTATCAGCTAATAATGGGTTTCACTTTCAAAAAATGTTTGGAAACACATTTTAAATGTTTCTTGACATGTGAAAAGTATAGGAAATTAAAATTTCAGGGTATTAGAACACAGTCATGCTTATTCATTTATGTATTTGGTTTCATGCTACAACCACAGATTTGAGAATTTGCAACATGCTATGGCCTAAACTACCATTGATCTCTTACAGGATAAATTTGCTTACCACTGTCCTTGAGAAACTAGAATGGAGTAGAGAAAGCAGGAAGCAAGATAAAGTAATTTACTTTAGATGGAGTTTTTGACTGGGTGATCACCTGTAGTGAAAATGTTGATTCTTGTAGTTTGGGCTTTATTTTAATCTCCAGTTGAATGCTTTAATCTCAGAATTCCCAGGGATAGATTTTTGGTGCCAAATAGTGTATTACAATTGCCCACTTGCTCTCCAAGAAAATTGTAGAGATTCCTTTTACCACTGGATATTTTTGCCATATTTTTCCTTAATGTTATAAAGTGTCACTTCGAGTGACTCAGAGGATATACCTTATTGCATTTACCTTTCTCTCTCTCTAACACTAATAAAACCCAAGGTGTTATGGTGAGTCTCCTCTCAGGTGCCCATTCTTTAAAATCACTGTTCTGCATTTGTGGTCATGATTAAGAGCAATATAGCAATCCATCTTTTTGCCTCATCATTTTCACCAAAGTAATGCAATTGTCAACAGGAAAAACCACTAAATAATCAAATACCTTGTATTAATGACAAAACAAAGCAACTCCCAACATATATCTGAAGCACTAAAAAACACAAAAGAGAACCTCGTGTCTCTCTGCATTAGTCCACACTAGTTATTAAGAGAACACATCAAAACTTTTATCTGGCTTGGGAGTTTATATAGTATTCTAAGAATATAACCTTTCCAAGTCTCTTTCTTCCTTCTCTTTCTTTCAAACACACTCTTCATCTTGTTTTCCCACTAAGATTTATTTGATATATGCCTTACATGCACACACTTTTATACACACAGTTGTATCCCTCTACTTTAAATTTTGGGGAACACATATTTATCCATAGTCATAATAATTAGTCATGACTTACCCATTTGCCATAATGCATCCTGTCCACCAAAGTATTAACACAAAAGAGAAAGAAGCAAACATGCTTAGCATATACTATGTCCTAGTAAATATGCTTATTGTCTTATTTTCTTCACTACATATTATGCTAACTCTGAAGAGCAAGTTCTGTTACCTTCTCCTTATAGGTATAGAAATTAGGATTCATCAGAGCAGTGCTTCTGTTCACATTATACCACTAAAAAGCATGGGGTCAAAGCTCAACCTAGTTCCAAAACTACCTGAAGCATCCTAGCATATCTCTGCTAGTAGGTGTGTCCAACTTTTTAGTTTGTGTGGGCTGCAATGAGTGAAGTGTTGTCTTGGATCACATATAAAATATACAAAACATTTAATGTATAAAAGTAACAAGACTTCCTTCATTTTTATATCATTATAGCATCACAAAAAGAGATCAAATGGCTTGCAAGCCACAGATTGGACACATAAGCGCTCTAAAGGGTAATATACTGAATGCAGGAGTATTCTAAGCAGTACAATGATGAACTTTAAAAAATAGTTAAAAGTTGTGCACTTGCATTTATGCCCCAGTATACCAAGAGAATTATCATCATTTGCCATCTAGGTTCAATGCATCCTTATTTTTATATTTTAAGACACTTAAAAAAATTTTTCAGAAGAGTAAATGGGTAATGGAAAGTAACTTTATTTAAAATTTCAATAAGAATATGATCACAGGAATAGTAACACACACCTGTAATCCCTGCACTCTGGATGGCTGAGGCAGAAGGGTCACAAGTTCAAACCCAGCCTGTATAGTTGAGCAGGAGCCTATCTCAAAGTTAATATATTCACAATAAACAATTTTATTCTGCATTTTCCTATGATGGATGAGTGAACAAACGAACAGTGAATAACCTAAAATGGGCAATATTCTATTAGTCAAATTAACTGCTTATCAACTTTCATGCATGAACCTGGAAAATATTCATTTCATAAATACTTATTTTAGACTTCAAATACATCACTAAGAGATTTTTAGCTCATCATTTCTTCTGGTTCTTTTTCATACACCCGTATCATCAAATGCAAATTTATATAACTTTTTTTTTTACTTCCGATTACTTTTAACTTTGTTGAAAAGAAAAAGGTTATATCTGTTAGCACCATACTACAAAACATTTTCTATTTTAAGCTACTGATAACAATTAGAATGAGTCTATAATTTTACTTTTTTTTCAACATCTTTGTAGCCTTTGTATATACCTAATTCAACATTTGTTCACTTACAAATCTTAGCAAATAATTTATAGACAAAAAATATTATAAAACATGAAGACAGTGGATATAGCCCTTTTAGGGTTAGTGTATATATCCTTTTAGAAATAGATGGTCCAAATTCTTGTTGTAAAATATTATATAATAAAGTCCTTCCTAATAAACAACTAACTGAATAAGAATGCCATGTTTTCCTTTAGAAAGAATTTCATTGCTCACTTGGAGATTCATCTGATGTATTTGAAATCTGGAATAAGTATTTACAAAATGGATATGTTTCAGATTCATACATGATAGTTGATGAACAATTAATTGGACTCATATTATATTGTCCACTTCAGATTGTTCTGCCCGTTCATTCATCCATTCACCCATCTATACCAGAAAAATGCAGAATAAAATTGTTTGCTGTGTATATATTTTTACTGAAATTTGGAATAAAGTTGCTTTCCAATGTTTATCCTGGTTTTTGTCATCTGAAGAGGTATGCTGCTAACACTATACAGCCAATCTGCCTAACACATTTTGAATATGGAGTTCTGCTGTCTCTTTGCATTTGTCCTCTCATTTGTCTAAGAATTGTGAATTTTATTCCTTTGTAGCTTTTATTCTTTTGCCATAATGAGTGAGAAATGAAAAAATTCTGAATTTTCTATTGTTTTTAATGAAAATTAAGCACGGACTGCAAAGAGAATGCTTCTTGTATCCTTTTATGCCTTTTGACATGTGACAAAATTCTTGGAGCAACATAAAAATAGAGCCAAAGGATAATAAAATAATAATGCCTCATTTCACTTTTATATCCAGATGATACCATTAGTCTTTTTGTTTTCTTATTAATTTCATCTCTTTTATTATGATTGAGAGTGAATAGTAATGAAATAATTTCTAGGATGATGAAAAATCTTCAGGATAGCAGGAAAAAATAAGATCACTAAGATTTCATTATATATTTCAGGTTTTTTAAAGGTTCCAAAAAAACCTACTTGGTAATTATAAAACAAAATGAGTATTATTTTTTGAAATATGTATGATTTGTCTATGTACTCTGGAGGATTTATAGAAAATAATTTTAAAAACAAGAGATATTAATAACTACAAATAGAACTGCTCAAAAAGGAAGTTCTACAAAAATTAGGTCCAGTGGGCACTGAAAGTAAGAGGTATTAAAATAAATAGCATATCAATTCATGATTTCACAGATACTATTATTTATAATAAAACTAAGATGGTAAAATAGCAATTGAGTGAGAATCCCAAAATTCCTCTATAAGGAAATTGGTAGGTGCTCTCCTCAATGAAAAAGTCATTTAACTGATGAAAATTTTAAAAAGCATAATGATTTCAAATCTCCAAAAGTTAATCTAAACGAATGTAGAAAATCCAGGAGCATTTATTCAAGAAAATCTGTCTAATTTAGTAAGAACAGGAGTACGTGGCCTTTGTGCTAGAATGTGCTCCTGTGTCCCTGCTCCCTTCAGTGCTTGGGAAGTCCTGCTCTAGGGAAATGAAGCTGACAACACAAGGACTTTTCAAAATTCCATTCATAGAGCTATGGTTATGCCACTGGGGAGTCTGTCTCACTCCCAGCTCTGTGTTGCTGAAGCTCTTCTGTTACAGATGAGGGCAATAAGAAAAAGAGTATTCTCTATTCTCACCATTACGGTAGACCGCATGCGGCAGGTGAAGACTGTATGACTCAATCACCTCTCCCCCAAACTGCTCATAGGCAGAGATGCCCTAACAGAAGGGCAAACGGAAAAGGATGCGAGCCACTGTTACTTCTTCCAGTTTCTGCTCATAGACTGAAGGATCCATAAGAAGAAGACCAATCCAAAAAGATGACTCTCATCTTCTCCTCCAGCATTCACTTGCAGGGTAGATGTACCACCTTAATAGAGGCAAAATGAGATGTCTGCAGCTCCACACTGTGCTGAGAGAGCTTAGTTGACTTGGAATAGAGCAGGAAGGGACTCATTCATTCAGGTTTGTCAAAATCAATAACGATCTCAGTGACAACTATGTGGCAGTTAATAACTAAATGGAACATGTGGCAACAAATAAAATAGACCAGTCAAAATTCATCATATAAAACAGAAGATAAAGACAAAAAGTATCCTTTTAGGATTACATTCATGTCTAGGTTGTAAGCTGTATAGGAATGCTAGACTCTACCCAGTCAGGAGCAACCAGAGGGCACCGGAGAACTATTTGTCCCTGACTGAAGGTGGAGCCATTTTGAAATCATTCTCCAAACAACACAAAGATCTATCAGCAATGAAGGAAAGCCTTACTGGATGAAGGGGTTTAACTAAAACTTACAATTGGAATAACTTACTGAACATTAGTTGTGATAATCCAAGGGCAACTTTTAGAAAGGCTGATTTTAAAACAAAACAGAGGAAAAAGAAAACTGAGCAGGCATATCAGGGGCTACTCAAGGCAGAAAACATGAACTCCACACAATTTAGCCAGACAAGCAGTTGAATAAACCAAGAAACAAAACTAGCAACCTCAGCATCCCTGAATGTGGAAGTAGCAGTTAATCAGAATCCAAAATTGCCACAGTATTTTATCTAAAATATCTAGGTTTAAATTGTAAAGAATTATGAGACATATAAATAGATGGGATAATACACCTTTTGTATAAGAACAAAAAAGGAATTGAAATGAAAAAGAAGAGAAGGAGCAATAGCAGCAGCAGTAGCATCTGCTTTTGAAGGGACCTAGATGTTGGACTTAGGAGATAAAACTTCAAAGCATCTATTATAAATATATTCAAAGAACTAATAGAAATCATGATTCAAGAAGTGTAATGATAATGACTTGGTACATACAGAATAGCAATAAAGAGATAGAAATTATACTAAAAATTAGAAATTCTGGAGATAAAAACAATAACTAAAATGAAAAATTAGAGGAGCTTGATTATAGATTTTAACAGAAAGAAGAAAAAATAATGAACTTGACGCATCATTGGAAAGTATATAATCTGAAAAACAAAAATAAATAAAAAGATGAGGGATAATAAACAGATCATCAGTGACCTCTAAGATGTCATTCAGCACACCAATATGTATATAATGGTAGTTCTAGAAAAACAAAAAAGAAAGAAGGGCAGAAAAATATTCAAAGAAATCATGACTGAAAAACATTCCAAATAGGATGAGAAATAGACATCCACACATTTACAAAGTCCAATGACTTCTAAGTAGGGAAAGCAAAAGGAAAACCATAGCTAACTGCATAATACTCAAATGTAATAACGTAAAGACAAAGGGAAAATCTCAAAAACAGTAAGAGAAAAGCTATTCGTCATATACAAAAGAATTTCAAAATGATTAATATCTGACTCCTTACCAGAATCAGTGGAGTCTAAATGTCAATGAGGTAACACAGATTGCTTTAAAAAAAGTCAATGTTCAGTGAAACTATCAGAAATTAAGATGAAATATATTCTCAGATCAATGAAAACTAAATCAGTTATTATACTTGCCTTACAAAAATACAACAGGATGTTCTGCAAATTGAAAGGAGATAACACCAGACTATAATTTTAAACCACATAAAAAACAAAGTGTAATTATAGAAGACAGCATAATTATCATAATTGCAGATTTTTCCTCTTTTCTCCCCCCTCCTCATCCCATACTAGAAATTGATCCCAGGATCTCACACATGCTAGTCAAGTGCTCTACCACTGAGTTACGTCCCCAGCCCACTTTTAAAATTTTATTTTGATACAGGATCTCTCTTAAATTGCCCAAGGTAGCCTACTACTTTCCATGCTCTAGTCGCAATTCCAAATATCTGGATTACAGGTATAGACCAGTGGTTCCTTTCTTTTGTTAATTAATGTAAAAACAATAACCTAAAATAATATTTATAAAACTGAGTTAAGAGGCTAATAGTTTTAGATATATACATTTGACAATAACAGCACAAAAGGAGGATAAAGGGAAGGAAGCTATAGCACAACACGTAAGTGACGTGAGACAGCAACTCAAATCCACAGGCAGAAATAAAGATCACCAGAAATGACAAAAAAAAAAGAAAGTTAATTTAAAAGCTTGTTAATCTTTTTTCTGCTTTCTTCTTTTCATTTCTTAAAAAGACATAATATAAAGCAACGATAACATTGAAATGTGTTTATAACAATTGCACAAAGGATGGAGGAAGAAATAGAGTGGAGTCAATTTTCTGTATCTCATGAAATTTAGTTAGCATAAATCCAGAGCGGAGTCTAATACATTAAAATGTGTAGATCACTCATTAAGAAAATACCCCCCAAAATAAAAAATAAATAAAGGAATTAAACATACAAAACAAATAGCAAAAGGATGGAAATGAATCTGATTATATAAAAAGTACTCAATGTGAATGAACTACATAATCAAAAGGCAGAAACTGTCAGACTGAAAAAAAAAAAGCAAAAACAAGAACTAGAGCCAACCACATCAAAATATTGAAAGAAAGAAATTGAAAAAAATAGATCGTGTGGTAGTTATAAGAGATCTGGAGTAGTTGATTAATGTTGGGCCAATTATACTCTACAATAAAAAGAAAAGCTACCAGAGACAAAGAGGAAAATAATAAAATGGTCAATTTATTTGAAATATGTATTAATTATAATTATAGATGCACTTAAGAACAAGGCCCAAGAAACATGCATGAAACAAAAACTGAGAGAACTAAAGTAAGAAAAGTTAATTTTAAAAAACTAAGAAAATGATGGCACACATGGCCCTTAGTTATGTCAAAGGTGCTAAGTAAATCACTAGGGTTTGAGAAATGTCACATTACACCAAAATCGTGTTTTTTTCAAGTTTGTTCTGCATTGTTGTATACTGACTTCTCAAGCAGTAAATACCTTTCACTAATTTGAACAGTTTAGTTTTTCCTTCTTATAGTAGTTTTACAAAAGATAAAAAAAGTTTTATAATTTCCCTCATACTCATTTGTTCATTTAAGATGGGCAACATATCAAAGCTACCTAAGTTTAAAAATTGGTTAAAGTCTTAATTTCATAACCATCTATGTAAGGCTCCCAAATTAGTTAAACTCCATGGTTCTCAATATTCTTATCTTTAAAATAATTTTGTGGTAGGATGAGAAAATTTGAGGGCCCTCCTAGGTATGGTTCTGAGCCGTTCTTCACCCCACCCTGGCCCCGAAAATGGACTGTTTTCATTGAATTCGCCATTAGAAAAGCAAGTGAGAGCTAGATTGCTCAGTCTGTGGTGCTGAGATCCACCTCACTGCTTCAGTGGTGTAAAATCTTAGCTTCTAAAAAGACTTGTGAGAATTCTTCACAGCGTGGAATTCAGAGGTTTAAACTGGAACACTTAATAGAGCACATTTTGCCTTTGGCCATGATGAGTAGATTCTGCTCTGGAACTTTTTTGTCCCTTGTGTTTAGGTTCTGTCATGTCTTGTGGTGAGACCTCCACTCTCGGCATCTGTAGCAGATGGCCACAATTTATATGGGAATTCCCTGTGAAAACCAGCCAAGGACAGCGAACAGTTTATGTCAAGTTGGGCATGAATATTTATACACTTCAGAGAAACAGCTAAAAGCACCATACTAACTCTGAGGCTGGAAACAAAACTATGCTTATGTAAGATTTATTATAGTCACTGATTCCTTAAGAAATTTCATGCACCTCAAACTTAGTTTCCAGTCCAGCTGAGACATTCTGCAGTTGTGTGCCTGCTTACTCATGTGAATAACTTTCTATATTCGTCTGTGTTCAGGCAGAAACATGTGGCACATATGAACTGAGTAATTTAAAGAGATTTAACAAAAGAACTATTTAGAAACATTGGACTCATATAAGAAACCAACAAGAGATAGTGCTGTGTCCCAGGGCTGGAATCAGTGAAGGGCAGTTATCACCCTGCCCGTCAGGGCAGGAAGAGAGTGTTTTCAGAACCCACAGCGGGAAGCTGTGCAGAAAGGGCTGCCTATTAGAAGCTGAGGCTTTGGTTGAGGGACGCAAACAACTATGGTGAGCTGGCAGGAAGGAGTACTGAAAACAAATACCCTGTCATTACTCTTTTCTCTCAACATCCTGCCAGTGCTCCCTATTGGCCAAACCCAATCTAAACCCCAAAAGGCCTGATAACCTAATTAGTGCTATCCACTTGGTCAGCTTCTCAGAGCCTCAGACAGTGGAAAATAAAGGAAAGTGCATATAGAGAGGCCCTGGAAATAATGAACACAGTTTCAAGATCAGGAGTTGCAAAAATGACTTGAGAGGTTGTGATTGTATGTGAAGTCGGGAATAAGTAAGATGGACAAGAATACCAGCAGTGCCCATTTAGGAAAACAGCCTGCTCGAGGTCGCACACATGCTCAGCACTTGCATGACCGCGGGAGGTGGAATGTCTCTCCTTCCTCACTCTTGACTTGGTTGATTTTGCCCAGTGACTTAGAGTGGTTTAATAAAATTAAAAGAGATGAACTACCTTTCTATCCATGAGCATTAAAAAAAACATTTTGTTAAAAGATTTCAAAATACCTCTTTTGACTTTTTCCCCAAGAACCGAAAAGAATACACTAGCTAGAACTGAAAAATCCAGAGGCTCAATATGCTCACCAGTCAAGCATTGCTATTGAACTCTGGATTTTGATTATTTTGTGGGCATAAGTCAGTGGTGGTGAACCTATGGCATGTGTGCCACAGAGGACTGTTTATTATTGAAAGCTCTAAAAGGTTCACTATCAGTGGCATAAGTCATTGATCACAACTGTATGCTTTTTCACTTAATAGTTCTGAAGTCAAGATGTATCTCACAATCAATGATGTCCCAAATGAATTTAGCTGAATTTCTGTTAAACATAGATAAAAGAATATAATGCTTTAAAATGATGTCATCTTAGGTTTGATAAAATTCAGTGGAAGTACTTTGATGCTACACTGAAGGTAACGCAGTTTTCATGTCTCTCACAATATCGAGTATGGAATAAAGGTCTTAATATATCTTCAACTAGTGTTTTATGAATGAATGAGTGAAGGAAATAAGGAATGAAAGAGTACTAATTCTAGCTCCTATGTAATTCCTTTTAGGACATGGATTGTGTGATTTCAGGAAAAATATCAGCTCATACACAAATGTTGTTTAAGCTGTCATCATGATCTTCTAGAATGACAGGCGGAAAAAGCTTCAGAGTTGCATTAGCCATGAGCATCCACTTAACTCTCATTATTTCATTTCCTGCCAGATTGATGCTAATTCTGATCACATGCTGTGCACTTTCTGTGGTCTGTGTGATAATTTGAGAACCTGTTGTATGGAAAATTTACCCTTTCCTTTAATCTTGTCCTTTCTCATCTGCTTTAAAATAACTTCTTCCTAATAGCATTTTCATCAATTCTTGATTTAGTTTTCTGATTTCAAACTATTGGTTCTAAAATCAAAGTGAATTTTTTAGTGTAACTCTAGCATCAATCATAAATTCCTTAACTTTTTAAAGTTTAAATATTTAATTTCATTTTAGCACAGTCATGCATGCAAGTATGTGCTTTGGCCCTTTGGTTAATGGAAGTTGCTTCAGCCAGAGGAAAACACTATTTTTCTGGTAATTTACATTAATCCTTCTCAGCAAGCAACTAAAATTATTTTCTTCTCTTTTGATGAGTCATGGAGTAGCAGTTTCCCAGCTTATATATTATCTGTTTCTGTCAATTTCTCTTTTAAAATTAAATTACAGTATTTTTTCATTTTTTAGCAAAATAAAGCAAGGTTATGCATTATTAAACCTTTCTGACTTAATTCTTCTGGGACTAAGGAAGAAGTTTTTCATTGAAAAAGTCAATAAACATGTGACATATATATAAAATATATAAATATCACAAATTTGGGTATTAATTATTAATGATATAGTCTGGTCTTACAAAGTGTAAGCCCCTCCACAGAAAAATAAGATTTCAATTGTTAGTTTGTAGAGATTATGAACCACAATTTACTTCTAACTTTGGGCTTAAATAATGGTTTTGGCAATCATTATTTATCACACAGCTGTTTTAATTTCAATTTTAGTGATTTGTTGGTGCTGGTGAAACAAGCTTCTCTAGTGAAGTTTGAAGTCCACATGGTTAATAATGTTGTACCATTTGCAGGCTGCTGGTGATGGATAGCCTGAACCAACAGATGCACTGGTGCAAAATTATTATAGACTTGGTTGCAAATGCTTTCTAGCAGCTAACTTAAAGAAATTGATTGTAAATATTTCTTTTTTGTTGTTGATTTTAATTACTAAAATACTTGGTGTTACTATGACTTCAGATCCTCTTTCCAAACTCCATATGCTTTATATAACACATGAATATTATCTACTGTAGACTTTATACATTGCTGTCACTCGCTGCTTCTTCACCCCCTGATTCCCTTACTGTTATGTTCTCTGGTGCTCTCTCTCAATACCTTTGGTGACACTGGGCTTTTGTCCTCACTTTCTACTCTCGGGAATAAGTCTGAAGCAGACACTAGTGTGAATTCAAGCCTAAATGTTACTTCTCCCGCATTTTTATTTATTAGGTCTAACTTTTTTGTGGGGAATGGGGAGCTTTATCCCATGCTTAGCATGTTCAGGCATTAGGAGAAGGTCATGGTTTGGGGAGACCACCTTGTCAAAACATCTTGTAGAGTACATGCCCTACTAACAAGTACAGCCAGCTACTGGAATTTTACTTTTGGCATGGAGTTTTTTACCTTTCACATAACTAGTGTTGTAGACAAACATTCCTCAAATTTGAAAACTTTGTGGTTCACCTCAAAGGATTCTTTCTAGGAAATCACTTCACAAAATATCTCTTTCAAGTCAACTTTCCTCCTGGATTATTTCATAAAGAAGCTTACACGTTCTTTAAATACTGAGTATGTTCTACATGTTCTTCCCTTTTTGCCAAAATCCATTTTTTAGTTTTTAGCTCTTTAGAGAACACAGACCCCACACCAAAACCTGAACACATCAGATGGCACCAACATGCAGACCCTGAGATCTGCCTCCAGACCTGTGCTGCACACTAAGTGTGGTCTTAATGGAGAGCTGGCATGGAGACACAGCTCCACCTGGCCTCATATATAACTGAGAACAGCTCATAGTGAGGAATGAGATGCACTCTGGTACTGTTAGATAATGTGATTTGTTTGACTTTGAAGTGAGCACAGTGGTTTCAGATTTCAGGCTTTCCCCTTCTCTCACAGGCCCCTAACAGTCCAAGATTTATTTTTCAGCCACTTTTGATTTCATGCCAACATACAAAACGTGCTCCGTTGATTACTTTATATTCAATAATAAAATGCTTTCTTTTCCCCATATAATTTATGTGGCTCAGGGCAAAAGAAATGAGTTTGAATAGTCATTCTCAATCCAGTTTCTAATTGATCTTATCTTTAGTTTGAAATTAGCTTATATCTTGGCGAAACTGAGCACTCTAGACTTAAGGAAACCTTGCCAAACATAAAACAGGATATAGATCAGCATTTGTGTCTGTGACATGTACTTGTTTACTGGTGTTTATTTTTCAAAGAACATGATGCTTTCAGTATTCTTATACATTTCCAACTAAGTTCCTGAACTTTCAGATGTGCATGAACATTGGCCACATGCTCCTCTGGGCATCCAGAGATTACCTACTCTTCTGGGTCTTTACATTCCCAAACCTCCATGGCCAATAAGTATCCACTGGAGTCAGAAGTCACAAGGAAAATGTACTTAAAACCAGCTAAGGAAGAGAAATACACAACTGTTAAGTTGGAGACACAGTTAAATTTTTGGTCATGAAGTCTCAGTAGCAAAGATGACAACATCAACCACTACCTGAAGAACAGCAGCTACCACTGCCACACACTTTACTTAGTCCATGTATACATTATCTACAACCTCTCCCAGGAAACAGTTACTGTTCCTACTCCACTTCATGGTAAAAGAAAATGAGAAATAACGTCTTCCCTACATTCATATAAATAAGCATTGGGACCAGATAGTTGAGATGTCTAACTTCTAAAATTTACTCTGGATGCCTCTTGTTTACTGTTACATGGTAATTTCAGTAAATTTGTCAGCACAGTGCTTAGGGAAGATCAGGCCCTTCTTAATCTGACCAACCTGACAGTGTTCTACAGAATGCTCCACCTCCATAATCTCTAGCAGAAAAATGAAAGCATGTGGGCAGTCTTAGGGCACCATCATGGGAATGTCATGCACACTCTTGATCCAGCCATTATCAATTTGATAATCAGACAAGAGCTGGGCAAGTGTAACCTCGTAAAACATATGGGAGACCAACAGAAGATCATGTTCACACCTAGAAGCGAAATTCTACTCTCAGAAACAACTCCATTCTTATACTTCCTGGGGTAGGAGCGAGGGGCTCAATCATACCACTTACTTCATGTGCCCAAACTATGGAGCCTCCCTTTCTTCTTTCAGTCCATTGGCTTATCGCATCATATCCCTCTCCAAATTCTGGATCAGAATTGGCACTGAGTATTACTTCTGTGTTCTAAAACCAGTTATTATGGTTTAAACATAAAATGTACCCCCAAAATCTCATGTATCCAGAAATGAATCTTTTGGAAGGTGATTGACTCACAGGAGCAATGTACTCAGAGACTAATTCATTGTTGAATTCATAGCTGAATGTGCTTTTGGAAGGTGGGTGCTGGACAGAATAGGTGGGCATGATCTGGATGGATATATTCTTGTTCCCAGTTTCTTTCATTTTTTTCAGCTCTCTGGGTGCCATGTGTTGAGCAGTTTTCTTCTTCCAGGTCCTTTTGCTATATTAATTCTTTCTTGGAACAAGCCAACCATGGACTAAATTCTCTGAAACCTTGGGCCAAAATAAATTTCTCCTTTTTTAAATTGCTGGTGCCTGGTATTTTGTTCCAGTGGCAGGAAAATGACTAGTACTCTAGTCTTTAAGTAGAAATATAGCATCATCTATTCAGCCCCTAACCAACAGACTCATTATGCCATAACTCTAATATAATTCATAGTCCTTTCGCTTGAAAGCCCAAAGAACTAGGAGTGGAGGGCTGTTGTTTTCCTTGATACTAAGCCCACATTGACTATAGTTGGGTAACTTTGGACCAGCAAATAGCCAAAACTCCTAAGGAGGAGGGCCTGTTTTTCCTGAGATGATAACAATGTGAAAAGCTGACACTGCTTCACTCACAACAGAAATGCTCAGACCTTACTGACCCTGGCTATAACTTTCATCTTTCTTGAAATGCCCTTGGGGAAAATTCCCACACATACTTCTTCTCCTTTCGTATATTTAATGTTCAGCACAAACCATTCGATGTCCCAAGCAGAAGTTCAGAAACATCTTGGCACTCCATGGTCAGCCTGTCATTTGCCCCAGCGCCATCCCACCCTGTATGTATCTGTGAAATCTATATTTCTCTTTAGACCATAATGGATTCTTAGTTGGACCATTGAAGTAGGGTACTAAGTAACCTCCATACCTCAGTGTCTTTGTGTCTCACAAGATATGCCTCCAATAATCCTTTTCACATATAGATCTAATTACTTCACCTGCTTCTGCCTACAAAAATAAAACAAAGTGCTTTCCTAAGTGTAGCATTCAAGATCCTGTGCAATTACATAATTTGGCCTCAGATGACTTTCTGGTGCTATCAGGAGCAACACTGTATGCCTCGGTGTGCCTGAGTGTCACAATCTAGCCACATAGCTTCTAACTATGTCCTAAGTTTTATTCTTTTAAATTTATGTGACTTTTCCCATCCATGCTGTGTCTGGGGAGCCCTCCCCAAGCTCCTTTTCTCTTAACATTAAATTCTCTCTCTTTCCAATTTCCAGCCACACTGTAAAACATACCTAATATCTCCACAACTCACATCAGTGGGGTGTTGGTTAAGATGTTCAATCTGTGTACAGTGCATGTCACACCATACTGTACTTCTATGTTACCTATTTCTGAGTTCTTCATTTGATATTATTGACCTTTTTTTCTTAGTCTATCATTTATAGAACACTCACTCTTGGTTTCAATCTAGATCATATTTATCACTCAATTTAAAGTACATCACTTCCTTCATAATAATAGCACTAAGAACAAGAATATCAACTAATATTTTATGATTGCTTCCTAGGTGGCAGCCACTGTTTTACACATTTACTTATTTCATCCTTATATGAGCCCATAAAGTCGATACATGCTTGTCTGCACTTACAGTTGAGGAACTTAATATATAGAGAGGTTAAATAATCTGTTTCAAAGTGAAAAATATAGTGAAAGATTGGAGTGAGATTTGAACCCATGCATCCTGGCTCCAGAGTGCAAACTCTTTATTACAGGACACACTGAAGCAAAGTGAATTTTTCCACCTACTCTAGTTCATTTTCTTATTTTCTAAAATCTAATTTAAAATATTTGAATTATTCATTTAATTAGGCTAATTTTGGGCATTCACAAGGTCCAGCAATTTTGGTTCCAAGGATGTGGACAATATGTGGAACACAGAGCCAGGTTTGGCTCCCACATGATATTCATGGCTACACAATACTCTCCAGACCTCAGGAGGTGCCTTCAGATTCCTCCATTGTCAAGCATTTTTGTGTGCTCAATATCCAGTCACTCTTCCCTTACTGAAAATGTCTTTTTTTTATACTTTGCCATCAAATGCAGTTCTTAGAGAAAGTGATTTCTCCTCCTCCACTACCCAGCCCTTGTCAGCCTGGGGCTCAAAAGAATCAAAACTTCATCTAAGACCTTTGGAATTCACACAATGAAACTAAGACCTAGTAATATTTCACTCTTTCTGGAGGTGCTGAGTGATAAGAATCAGAATAGATTTTGTTAGCTTTAATGCAAAAATTTTGTTTTGTTACTACTTTGCTTTTTCTCTAAGAAAAACCCAACCTTGGAGCATTCTTTTTGGCCATGATTGAGTGTGAGACCATTCCAAGCATTTCATATGCCTAGTAAAATTCACCAAAGAATGGAGGTGCAACAGGAAAGGAAGTATATTATGGTGCACGAGAGATGTGTTTTGCTCTGAAAATGAAGCTAGATGCTTGCTGTAATGAGGAACCCAGAGTGAGATGTTCGAGGGCACAGCTGGGAATATGTACAATGCTCACTTTCATTTCCATTTGAATACCATGGAGGCAGCTCTCCATTTGCTTAAAATTAAAAGGTACATCAAGAATGCAAAACATCCTATAAAAATTTAACCGGTCTTTTTAGTTGCTTTTTGGTTTAGTCCTTTCCTGGTTCTTTCTCTGTTTTTAGCTATTTTCTTTGGCACCGTGGTTATCTACCCACCCATCCTCAGCTTTCCTTTTCTAACACTGTGTGCACTTTTAAGGTTATTTATCCCCCATCTGTACTTCTTCTTTATTATCCTGTATTCCTTTCTTTTTCTTCTTACTCTTTCCTTTTCACCTTCTCTTTGTTTCCTTCCTGCTTGCCTCTACCCTTTTTTTTCCTTCCTTTGCTCTTTATATGTCTTCCTGACACTTTTTGTTGCCTTCTCACCCCACATTCCTACCAGTACACCATAAATAAATCTGACTCTGAAAAGCTTGGCCCTCCTTAGATAGAAATGATGCTTTGTCATGAGACCTGAAATTCCTGCTGCGTGCTGGCTACTCTATGCCTGTGACTGTGGCTATAAATGTAAGGATCCCTCAGTGCAGGACCCAGAACAAGGAGACTTTATCTAAGAAATTAATGAGCAGTGAACAAGGTAGAACTGAGCTCTGTACCACTGACAGAATGCACTGATAGTAAAGAAAACAAAAACCTCAACACCCATTTCTTAAGTGCTTGAGGTCCTAAAATATCACTTTACAAATACATGCTCACTTAATCCTCACCACACCTCCATGAAGTAGGGTCTACTATTATCCTTTCAGCACTGATAAAGAAACTGAGACCAAGGTACAGTAAGTGATTGAGACCATGCAGCAAGTGACATGCTGAGCCATGTTCTTAACCAAAGCAGTCTGGTACACCCTCTTAACAGCTGGGTGTCATTACCCTTAAACAACCACAGGATAGTCCTGAAATCCTCAGATCCCAGCTGGGACTGAGCATGTAATGCCAAGCACTAGCTTGCCCTGCATGGCTGCGTAGAAGCAGACAGGTGAACAAAGGACAGGCCAGGGTTGCCACAGAGTGGAGTGATCACCGGAACACACAGCAGAGATTTCATCAGAGAGAACAGAGTTGGAGGAGCACTGTTCAAGTGATAGGACATCTGAGACCTAGGAAGAGCATCTTGATGGATGGGCCATGATGGTGATCAGAAGGGGAGGGGAATTTCAAGAAAGCAGGACATCACAGATGACTGGTGGTAGTCAGCAAGGCCAAAACTACCACTCCACATTTCAGAGAGAAGGGGTTAGGGACATGGAAGAGGTAGTGGCAGACTAGGACATAGCCAGAACTCAACAGTATTTAGTTCTGGGCTCAAAAATCAGGAAAAGTCCAGTTACCAAACCTGGGATGTTGTGTCCAGAATAGATGAGGAGAAAGGTAGCTTGATACTGAGAGAGGACTAAAGAGCCTTGGACACAACATAAGCAGGGTGGAATCCATCCTTACACCTGTGATCTCCCCTGGGGAACTGCTGTATGCACAGGTGGCATCACAAGCTGTAGTGACATCATGTCTCCCTTCTAATAATCTTTCAAAAGCACATCATGTGTAAGTGATCTCTCATAGACAAAAATGAGCGGAAGCAAGGTTAGCCCTGCAATAGGTCCCTTTCACATTCTGACTTGCTTTCTTGAACAGGAGAGTAAAAGATCCAAATGCAGCCAGCATGTTCGCATAACCCAAGGGATGCTGCATGTGTCTGCCACATGTCAGTATCAGGTATTACACACCACAACCAAGATAGGCAGAAAAGTGTCCGCTGAAGCAATAGGAAGTTAGTCTAGGGGTGAATGAGGATTAGGCAAAGAACACTAGTATGTTATTGTGAGCCCTTCTATGTTTATAAACTTTATTATTTTGGGTTATATATACATGTATTATAAACCTGAAAAAAATATTAAATTTGACTGTCAGGTTATTAGCCTCATACTAAATTAAAAGTAAGGTAGGGGGAGGGCACAGAAACAATGTGCTAACAAATCATTGCAGCCAGAAGATCAAGGCAGTCTAACTGGCAGATACAAGAATTAAAAAAAGAAAAATAGTAGTAGCCAGGGAACATTTAATGTGGTCATAAAGAGGTTCAAACACCTCTCAGAAATCATTATAATGCAACGAGTGTTACACTTTATGGGACTAATGGCAGTGTTGAGACCTCCAGTTACAATGAGAATACCCCCATCACACTGCGTTTAAGGAGGCAGGGAGCCAAACAATATATTTTAACAAGACTTTTATCAAGAGTACCAAAGCTTCAAGTGAAAGAGGCATCATTCCTACATGCTTCTCTCCTGTGCCTTTTCTCTATCGCACTTAAACCATGGTAGTTTTTCATTTTATTCTCATTAAACTTCCCAAACTGAAAGTGTGAGGGCTGGGACCATGCCTAGTCTGCTCACCTTCGCTGGCCCAGGAAGTGAGTGACTCTTACAGAGGTTCTCTTTCTTTTCATGCCCATACTGCACCAGGTCACCGAGGAACTGCCAGACTGGCCGAGAGTAGATCCTAGCTGTGGGAAAATGGGCTGAGGGAAGCGGTACAGACTTGTTCCCAGCCAGGCCTCCAAGATGCTTTGCACACAAGAAGCTGAAGAACTTAATCCCCTGCCATCATTCCTCAGTTCCATCTGGCTGCCAGAATAATTGGAATTAGAAATGCTTTGATTGCTGCTGGGGAGAGAAGCTTAAATTTTAGTGGGAAATCTCAGTACTGCCTCAAACTTTAGTTGCTGAGTTTCTTATGGAATATGATGTCTCTTCCCTCCAGTTTTCTAGACAGAACTAGAAAACTGGCCTTAACCAAGTGTAGCAGTAGGAGCTTCATGACCATCAGTTCAATCCACAGGCTAGCTGAATGCCCGGTAACTCTTGGGAGGGGAGCAGATCTGAGCTATTTTAGCAATAAAGGCCTCACAGGGGGTTCTAGCATCTTCCACAGAGCTCAGATACATTAAACAGATATGAGGGTGGCCCACTCCCATGAGTGAGGGCCACCAGAGAACCTCCACACGTGGGCCCCACTGTGGAACTCTGGCCACCCTCACCCCAAGGTAACTGCCTGGACTGCGGAGACCGAAGGTTAGCTGTCTTCCACCCCCACCCCTTCCTTCTCTCCTTTTCCTCTCCCCTCCTTATCCCTTCCATTCTCCCTCCTCCCTTGGCTCCCCCTGCTCTTTCCCTTTCTCTTCTATCCCTTTCTGCTCCCCCTTCTTAAATGAAAAAGTTCGAATAGCTTTTCTAGCTCTAACACGGAGAATCGAAAGTTAGTCCCCTCCTGAGGCCCTTCCCAGTCCTTGAAGGCCAAGAGTTCAGCATACAATAAATAAATAGGTATTCATTTTGTCTCTCTGGTTAGATAGACGGGGTTGATTTTTTTTTTTTTCAAATCAGAGCTATTTTAAACAAGCTGTGTCTCTGTTGTGACTACTCCCCTTTTACAGGCTCACCCACCTCCTGAGTAGCAGCGTTTCGCCACCTCCCCTTCTCTGGTGCACAGGCCTGGAAGGTGATTATGGAAGTGTCAGAGAGGGGCAGAAGTTGAAGACAAGACCCAAAATGTCTAGCAAAGAT
Organism: Dasyprocta punctata; assembly: GCA_004363535.1. Taxonomy (NCBI): domain Eukaryota; kingdom Metazoa; phylum Chordata; class Mammalia; order Rodentia; family Dasyproctidae; genus Dasyprocta; species Dasyprocta punctata. Next base: position 9,994 of record RJWM01002591.1, on the reverse strand, counting down.
GGCCTTCACAGGAAGGGCTCTGCTGGCTCTTGAGCCAGACCCCAGGCACCCCAAGTCCTTCCCCCAGCCCACCCCCATGAGAGGCACAGTCTCTGGGAGGAGAGAAAATCAAGCTTCAGGGTCACTCACTTCCTCTGGCCCCTCCAGGGCCCTGGGAAGAGCTCCAGCACTCTGTTCTCAGGATCCTATGTTTTTGTAAGAATTGCAAAAGAATATATTTTAAGCAGTTAGTTAGGTTTAACTGCTGTTTCTTTCCACTACAGCTTCTCCTCTCTCATATTTCTCCTCTGGTCAGATGGCTACAGGCGTTTTGGAGATCCAATTCAGGGAAAGCCAAATTGGGAAATGCATTTAGTTTGTGTTGAATGGAATACATTTACGTGAGCCACCATCACTTCTGTGAGAGAACAAGTCACTGCTGGCCATCCCAGGGTAGGAAAGGCTTATAGAAATAGTGCACAAAGACTGAATTAAATATGAACATGTCCTTTGGTGCCTGGCATCAGAAGTCTGTGGGAAGTAGAGGAAAAACAGGGTTTGAAACACATTGAGCCAGAAACCACTGTGGAAAATTCTTCCAGTCATGAGATGTGTAAAATTCAGTTTCGCTGATGCCCCGTCAACATGGAAATTGAGAAATATATTTAGTGAGAAACCATGTACACTGATAAGTGCTTCATGTATTGTTTATGGAAATTGCATAAAGTGAAATTTATCAGAAATCTTGCATTAGCAGAACATTACAGTGCTGCACACAGCAAGCAGGGCTGTGGGTAGAGAAGCTTGTTTTTTGTGCCTCCTGGCTATCAATAATTCTGATCAATCTTGCTAGAGGAAAGACTTCTTTATCTTTCTATTCTCTCCAATATAAAATCGTTATCATATAAAGAGAGTATCACAGTATGCAGGCAAAATTCACAGGGCAAATAGTTACTCTGGAAATGTGTCGAGCAGTTAATTAAAACACTGTGTGGTTTTTATTTCCTTGCTTTTGAGATGACATTGCGTTTGCCAGCTTTTAAAAATATGTAATTTTGCAATTTATTTTCTTCTTCTAAAGAGTCATTTTCCATCCCAATTTCATATTAGTGTTTTTATACTCATTTCTTTAAAGGGGGTCCTGTGAGAGTGTCAGGTCCCCTCCCCCCAGGATTCCTGTTATCCATGCCCCAGAGGTCTTTGTCCTGGTGCCTCCCACCGCGGGTTCTCAGAGCCCCTGCTCTTGTTGGTAACTGCTGGGAATTGCTGTTGATGCTCAGTCTCTCCAGCTGTACTGAGGCCAGCTGTGCAAGTTGTCATCTTGGTCATGTGCCAATTAATCTTAATAGCCAGTTTGACTGGGTTAAGAGAGTCCTAGAGAAGTGATTGGATAATAGGGGTGCTGTACTCACCAGTGGATTCATCCAACAATATTCACAGTTGAATGTGCTGTTGGGAGTGGAGGCCCAGCTGGTGGTGGGTCACTGGGGGCATGACTTTAGAGGATACAGCTATCACCAGCACTCTTGGGTGCTCTGCTTCTTGGCCATGGAGTTAGTAACTTTGCTCCACCATGCCCTTCTGCTATAGTGTCTCTGCTTTGGAGCCAATCAGCCATGAGTTGAACCCTCTGCAACCATGAGTTCTTCCTCCTTTAAATTGTGTATGCCAGCATACAACCAGGAAGGCAAAGATAACCATTATATGTTGATTCATTTGAGGTTCTTGTGATTCAAAGAAAGCAGGATGGTTTTCAGCCATGTCTGTACTCAGATATACACATTGTGATCTGATGCACAAGGTCAACTCACCCTTCCTGCAGCAGAGTACTTACTGATTTTCTCTTTTCTTTAACAGAGTTGGTGTGGACCTGGACGAAAATCTGAAGGAGGAGCCAACTTCACACCAGGCAAGTCAAACTGGCATTTACATAAAAGATAAAAATATGAGGTGTTCCATGGACAATTCCACTCTTGTTCAGCCTGTAGTCAAGAAGTTCTTTCTAAACAGCGTTTCTTCTGTTGATAAAACAAATCAGATGACAATAAAATACAGGGATTTCAGGGTGTTGATGTGTAGCAAATGAATATGCAGAAACAGCATACACTCACAGCCTACGTGTGGCAGCATAAAGCCTGAAAACTTTACAGTGTAGGAACCAGACCACAGGTAATAGAATGAGACGCTCTGTGATTCAAATTCGGGCCCAGCAACTTGCTAGGTAAGTGATCCTGGTGAATCTACTCAAAGCATGTCTGACTCATGTTGAGCACACAGCAAATGAACCTGTTTCTTCTGCATGGCTTCTTATTAATCAGGTCTAGGTGTTCAGAAATATTGAAGCAGGCAAGAGACCACAAGACTAGGTAAGTGATCCATTCCTGACTTAACTGAGCAACAATTATCTACTGAAACTTAAAATTCCTTTTAGAATGTTGTTCAAGACATGCTGTTCCTTCAACTAGAGGAAATCTGTTCTCCAAACTATGGATTTGAACCTGACATCAAAGTAGAATCTGTGATTAGCAAGATTACATTAGCCTTTCTTAACTTGGTTCTTTAAAAAGTTGAACAAATGTGTGGAAATTGTATACATTTGGCTGAAATTAGAAGTAGGTAAACATGATTAAAATAATGCTGTAACTAAGTAATGTTTTTATGAGTTGTATTCACATCATATTTTGATTTGAGGATGATCTACATCTCTCTGGTTTCATGTGTTTTCCCCTCTACTGCCATCAATGAGACATAGCTGGTTGGCATTCCTGGTCAGGTGCCGCTTCCCCAGTTCACACAGGTAGAAAGGAGGAAGGAGCAGGGGAAATTAAGTTGGTGATGAACCTGAACTCATGTACTTTGATTTTGTTGTCACAAGTTTTCCAAGGCCAGGTACTGCTATCTCCCCAGACTATGCTGCCCAGCAAGCATACCTCTCTATAGGATTGGGCACAGCTGGGCTACCCAAAGCCCAAGGATTAGAAACAGCATAGTGATTTCAGAAGAGATATCAAATCCCACCTCCTGACCCCAGTAGACTGTAAGGAGTAGTAAGTAAAGTTTAGTGATGGCTTATTTTTTTAAAAAGCATTTTCATCTTGTGTAGGTCAAATAAGCTATTCTCTTCCATTTGAGTACAACTTTTGTCTAAGTTTTATCCTCGTCATATACCTCTCTATTTAAAAGGAAAAAAAAGAAAACTCATCAAAGAGAATTCTGTATCTTCCTCTGCCTAATATTTTGCAATCACATGTAATTATTGGTAAAATTTCCTACTAGTCTAAATCTTTCCCTTAAAATTTAGACGGTTTTATTTTACCTCATTCATGTGACACTTTTAAACAAAGTTCATCCTTATTTACTCAGTAATAACTCTTACCCAAAGATATAGAAATAAAAGATATTTTGCTGTTGTATCAGAGAAGAAGATCCTCATGCCTCAGTCACCTAGAATGCTAGGATTCCAGACATGCACCACCTAGCTCCAGAACTATCACTCTTCACCGGTACACATACCTGCATTCATTCCTACAACTCATTGTTGGCACTCACTCATGTCAGACACTAATATAGATATTGAGGAGGGTTCAGCAGTTGCTATTCCAAGTCTTCTCCCTTACAGAGCTTCTACTCTACTGGGGGACTTTGAGGTGGAAAAACAAAGCAACTATGTACTCTGTGTTCACAGAAAGATAATGATACAGCAGGTGAGGGGGCTGTCAGGGCAGACCTCTCTGAGGAAGGGGCATTTAATCAGAGGGTTGAGTGTTGAGCAGAAGCAAATCAAATGAGACCTGGAGGAAAATGGCCCAGGTAGAGAGTACAGCTAAGATGAGGACCCCAGTATTACATGTGCCCTAGAGTAGGAGGAGGACTGGCATTGATGTTGCTGGGGCTGAGTAAGGAAAGTGGAAGAGGTGGACAAGGCTCCACTCATGGGCGACGGTGGGGAGTTCGATTTTATTCTGTAGGTGATGACCATGCTTGACAGTATACAGCTTAGAAATTATAGAATTAACCCTTCTTTAATTTTTTTCTCCCAACTCCACTCTTTCAACTGTTATAATAAGGATAATCTTCATTTTCCTATCATCATTTTAATTTTAACACAATGCTCTTTCTCTATGATTTCTCTTAATGTTAGCTTCTAAAGTTTCCAATTTTCTTTTCCTCCCCATAATCTCTTCACTGAAATGTTTTTGGTTGTCATTTATGCTTGAGTCCTTTGTGCTTGAGTCCACACCCTGTGTAGATCAGTCCTGGTCACGATCACTCCAGAAAGACAAAGCAGAGCTTTGTCTAGAGAAGGTGATTAGGACAACTGAGCAGTGGGAGCGGGTGTCAGAGCAGCCAGGGTGAAGAGGATTAAGATTCGACTTTACAAAGGTGTATGGGGTATGCTATGTCCCCCCAAGTCCTCATATACTTTTGATGGGGCTGAGTCTGACGCTTGTGATCAGTTTGTTGTCTAGCGCCAGGATTAATGATGTGACTGCTACACCCGCCCAGGGGTGGAGCTGAGATACAGTGTAAGGGAAGGCGGATCTTCCTCTTGCACTTCCGTGCTTCCGCCTCTCTCTCTCTGTCTCTCTCTCTCTGTCTCTCTCTCTCTCTGTCTCTCTCTGTCTCTCTCTCTCTCTCTCTCTCTCTCTCTCTCTCTCTCTCTCTCTCTCTGTCGCCAGCACGGCTTGCGGCTTGCAGCTTGCAGCCGCCATGAACAGCAGGCCCGCCATGCCACGCTATCTTGGAGCCAACTTAAGTATGGACTGAAACTCCCGAGAAACTGTAAGAATAAACCTTTCCTTCCCTAGCTTTGGGCGTCAGGTATTTTGTCTCGGCAACGAGCGAAAAGTAACTAAGACAAAAGGGACAGGGGAAATGTCTGTCGCTGTGTGAAAGGAGAGTGAGATGAACAAACACCTGTTTGCCAACTTCTGGAACACCAGAATCTGGACTGCTTCTGAAATTTAGAAGCAGCGATTAGGGAAGAATAAAAGTATTTATTCTTCAGCACAACTGATACTTTTGCTGTGTTTTATTGTTTTGTTTTGTTTTGTTTTGTTTTGTTTTGTTTTTGAAACAAGTCTTACTAAGTTCCTCAGACTGGCCTCAAACTCACAATCCTCCTGCCTCAGCCTCCCAAATACTGGGATTAGAGGCCTGTGCCCCGACACTCAGTTTCACAATAGACGCTCTTTACACAGGGTCATCTACAGTTGTGTGGGTTGAAAATACAAGGAGGTTTAGGAAAAGAAGTGAAAAGCAGGAAGTACGGTCATCTGAGTAATTAAATAAAATTTAAGTTTTCCTTGTTAATATTTTTAAATATTCCTAATAATTTTATACAAAATAAAATCATGAATCCTACATACCCATCCCCCAAATTGAACAGTTGTCAGCATTTTTTCCATATTTGTCTCATCCATTTTTCCTATAACGTTGGAGTTCATGTCACAGGATGTACATTCCGTGCTACGCACCCACAAATATTTTAAAAACAGAATCCAAGGCTCAAAAATGTATATGACCCTGATGAGAGCTTTTTAATGTTGTAGTGTGAATAAATATTTTGATAAAAAATGAAATGAATATTCTGAAGCAAATGCTTTGGGTTTCCTTTCACTGACACTGATTTTTTGTTTGTTTGTTTTATTTCTTAATGGTTTAAACACTCAAATGTAACCCCCTTCCCACTAACATTTTAGTGCATAGAGCTAAATCCTATATATTTATCTTACCAGTAAGTTCTATAGTCCCATGCTCCAGGAAGCAGGAAAAATAACAAGAACAGAAAGCAGAGGAAGGTGACAGCTACAATTTAGTGAATATTTTTCTTATTTTTATATATAAGATTATAATCTTATACAAGAAGTTTTAAGAGGTAACTTTCAAAGACAACAAACCAGTGATGCACTAAGCCAGAACTAAAAGTCAATGCTGTAGCTGAATTTGGTGACACATTCCTGTGATCATGACACTGTGGGAGGCTGAGGCAGGAGGATCTCAAATTTGAATCCAGCCTGGGCAACTGTAGTAGACCCTGTCTCAAACTGTCTCAAAATAAAAACTAAAAAAGGTCTGGACGTGTAGCTCAGTGTAAAGGCCCTGGTTTCAATTCCCAGTATAAAAAAAAAAAATAAAAAATAAAAAAAAAAAAACCTTTTTCTCCATGTGCAATCATCCAGTCTGTAAGCATGATCTCCTTTCTTTCTAGTACAGAAGCATACCAGTCAATTTCAATAATAACTTTCCCTGTTACTCTTGGCCAGCCTAATTTCCAAATCCTACTGAGAAAGTCAAGAACATTTTCTTTTCAAGAGACTATAGCATATTCCACTTCCTCTAAATGATTTTTTTTGGGGTGGGCACCGGGGATCTAACTCACAGCCTCGCACCTGCCACGGCAGGCGCTTAAGCCACTGAGCCAAACTCCCAGCCCTGGTTTTTTTTGAGGCAGGGTCGCACTATGTAGCTCAGGCCAGCCTTGTGCTCGCGTTGTAGCCCAAGCCGGCCTCGAACTCACAACGCTCCTCCTACCTCAGCCTCCCGAGTGCTGGACCTCTAAATGATTATTTCTGTGTGGAATCCTTTCCTTTACCCATACCTGTTAAGATGAGGGCACAGGTCCATTGTCCATGAAGTCTCCTCTTCTATTATGGTATGTGCCACCCTTCACTTACAATGGAATAGGATCTATTTTCCTTTGGGAGGAGAGGGCCTAACTGCGTTATTCTCTGTTGTTACTTTCTTCTCATAGAGGTTGAGCTGCCAGCCAATCTGAAAGTCCTGTTCATGTACATGGCTAAAGGAAGACCATTCCAGAAAGGGCAGCAGCCCTGAGGAAAGAATATTCCTAGCCTGTTTGACAAATAGCAAGGATGCCAACACAGCTAGAGTGAGCCACAGAGAGCACTGAGGAACATAAATCTTCAGAGACATAGGCCAAACCAGATCCTATCAGTTATCTATTGCCACATTAACATTACATAATAAAGAGATACACAAAATCTCAGAGGCGTGCAATAATAAACACGTATTTATCCCACAAGTCCATGGGCTCAGCTGCTTTAGGTTGGACTTCTTTATGTGTCTGTGGTCAGCCCCAGATTGGCTCTACCATCTTGGCTGCATGCGCTCACATGTCCTGCTGTTGCTGATTGACCCTGATTGGTGTGACTGAGGTGACTGCTGTGCTCCAGGTGGTTCTCACTTCATCCAAGGAACAATGAGCTAAACTGGGGGTGTCTTGGCAAAGACAGAGGGCAGGCATGTAAGCAAAAGAATGCAAAGCTTCCTGAGGCCTAGCCTCAGAACTGATCTGTTGGCACTGCTGCTACAGTCTATTGAGCAAAGGAAGATGAAGTCTATCCTAGAATACAGGTGTGTAAATAGACAGCTCATTTTTGGTCAAAAGCATTGCCTAAGCACATGGAAAAGGCCAGAGATACAGGCTGAGATGAAAAAGATGTTTAATGCAGTTGATCTACATATAGATCATTTGGGCTAAGGTAGAGACTTTGGATCTCATAGTAATCTGTAAAATTTCAATGTTATACTGAGATTTATTTTACAGTTCAAATGTTCATTCTTTCCAAACATTCCATGTATACTTGGAGGGGAAAAAAATTACATATTCTGGCAACCATTTCTATAGCATACCCAACAAATGTAGAATACAGTTTGTAAAGTATTTGATAAGCTGTCAATTACATTAAATTGCTTTTGGTTTTGTTTTGGGTTTTGGTCTACTTATTTTATTAGTTACTGGTAAGACCTCCAACTGTAATTAGGGGCTTTCCTATTTCTCCTACTTATTCATGTTAGATATTGCTTCATGTTTTCAAAGCTTTCCACTGAATATAAAATTTGGTTAATGTGTGGTTTCTTTTTAACTCTTTGGAAATTATATTCTGTTGTTTTCTCCTCATTTTTTTCTTCTGATGAAAAGTCAGTGGATTTTTTTTCTCTGAATATAGTATAGCCTATTTTTATCTGATTTCTTTCAAGGTTTTTCTCTTTATCGTTGGCTTGAGAAGACATAGAAAGATAGATAGATAGGCAGATAGGCAGATAGACAGATAGATATTTGTTTTTCTTTGAATTAGTCCAAATTGAGACTTCTGAGTTTCTTGGGTTTCCAGGTGGATATTTTAATCAAATTTGGGGAATAATCTTCTCTCCTCTACCACTATAGTCATTTATATATATTAGGTTGCTCTATCCTTTTTTCTCACATCACTTAAATTCTAATCTATCCTTTTAATCTTGTTTCTCTGTGTTCTACAAATGAATGATTTTGTTACTATCTTTTTAAGTTCATTGCCACTTTCTTCTGCAGTATCCAACCGGCTTTTAAGTCAATACAGTTGACTTTTTTTCAGATATTATACTTTTTTGGTTCTAGAATTTCCATTTTTTTATAGTTCACATTTTTGTTTTGAGATCCTTATTTGTATATTCATTGCCTCTGTATTTGTATTTATATCCTTTAGCATGCTTTATAGGTGTTTTAATGTTTTTGCTTGCTAATTCTGATACCTGAGTCATTTCAAGGTCTGTTTCTGTAGATTATCTTACATTTTTTTTGCCTGTAACTCATGTTTTCTGATTTTATCCTATGTCTAACAGTTTTTATAATATGCTGGACATTATGGCTATTACATTGTACAGAGTCTGAGTTTTTCTATAGGCATGTTAGATTTTATGCCATTAGGCAGTTAAAGTGTTGTTGAGTCTTAGTTTTATGCTTGCTTTGACTGATATATTTTTATTTTCTTCTTAGTTTTAGGACATAGTCACTACTGTAGAACATCATTCTTACACAGCATATTTTTTCTAACTGAATATTTGACTTTAGATTGTGGCTAAACCAAATTCCACAATGTTTTAGTGCTGTGTGAGGGTAATCTCATTTATTTTTTGATTAACAACAGTGGCTCTCTTGCAAGATTTTGTGAATCTCACTCTGTGTACATACAGATCAACCCTCTGCCAAGGACTTGAAGGAAATACCTACATAGTCTTTGGATGTCTTCTCTGCCTACTTCTTTCCTTTCTGCTCCACTCTTAAAAATTTCAGCTGCTTTAGCATTATCTAAACTCTCATCTCTGGGTCCTCAACTCAGTAAGATTGCTGTTCTCTGCTTGTATTCTACTTCCTTGCACTTCAAATTGGAAAGGAACTCCAAGCATAAAGTGAAGGAGCATATAGAATTCACCTAATTTGACCCCTACCTTCAGGGATCACAGCCCTTCACTGCCTGTTATCTGGTGACTGAATCCTATCATGTTTATGATAGCAGCTTTTATCATGGTCAGCAATTACATATTTTGAACACAACTTTGAAATGGTTTTGTAAGAAGAAACATTATTTTATCTTGGCTTGGTTTCAGATACATGCCAAATATCTGAAATGGAATCACGAATTTAAATCCTAGACTCTATGGTAGTGGTGTGTTCCAAGAGTGTTTAGGGGCTACTGTGGACCAGAATCTTGTTTTTCATGGTGCATTTACCATTGAGGTATTTGTGTTCCTGTGTGTAAATGTGTGTATATACATGTTTTGTCTTCATTCTCAATTTTTAATCTGTAACATGGGCATATTGGACCAGGATTTGTTTAATACTCATAAGCCTTCTACACCACAAATAAGTTACTTGACAGAAATACTTTGTAAGCTGTAGTAAGTTATGCAAATGTAGACATCATACATTTTATTACATTTTCACAATTTTTATTCTAATACCTTTCATGTCTAGTACTCATGATTGCAGTATGTAGCTATATTCATTTGCTGTTGCTGCACAATTTCTTAAAACATAAACATTTATTACCTCAGTTTTTTGTAGAGCAAGAATTTGGAAGCAGCTTAGCTTAGTGTTTTTGACTCTGTGTCTACTATGAGGTTTCAATTAATATGTCAGCTAGAGTCACAGTCATTGGAAGACTCAAATGGGGCTGAAAAATTCACTTCCATGTGAGCAAGAAGCCTCAGTTCCTTGCTATATGAGGGAAAA